>BQNB010167024.1:0-14049 GCA_026074375.1 Tanacetum coccineum
AATTTAAATTATGTTAATTATAGTCTATGTTAAACCTATGCTAAACCTATGTTAATTCTAATTATAACAGATAAAGGGAGGGGGTTTCGGTGTGAGAGACTGACACAGGTTTTGTGGTAACTTAGATCAATTTAAAACACAATAACACACGCAAGCAGATAATCAAAAGATAGAAGAGCGGTCTAGCCAAATATAAGAAAACTATATTAACCATGATTAATCCAATTAAAATGCAGGTTTGTTTATTTTAGTGCAATGAGTGCTTATCTCGAGGCGGCATATCATTCCAAGATTTAGGCGGTACTTCTTCCTAAAACCTAGACACGTAGAATTCTGTCACAATTAAACGCATCCGCATAAAGCATCCTATTTACTGATTATAATCTATCTTAGGAGATTAATAATGGTGATCTTATTAAACCCTAGCTCATGGAGACTTTACCCACTTACTGCTTAATGGCTCTTTATATACTAGTAGTCCACCGTCTGAGTCTTTACCAAAAGAATCAGTACGTTATTTGTTGATCCTAGGTCACCTGCTAGTCCAACTTGTTCACATAAACCAATGGTAAAGATAGGTCAATATTTGTGATCCTATTACTCTAGATACATAAATTGCAGATATAGAGAACCATCCCGGCATCTAGCTAGCGAGATATTTTGCATTCCTAGATCCAGTTGAATGATGGGTCGCATACTTAAGCACATAAACAAGTATAAATTGATAAACATAATCAACAACTAATGATAAATTATTCAATCGATATAAACAAACCAAACATTTAAATCTTCACAATCATAGCTAATACCCAAGGGTATTTGCCCTTAACCATTGTAATTAATACAATAATAATCAATCAACCAAGGTAAACTAACCGAGTTAAACGAATGATACCAAAAATCAAACGATTATAAGAGTATATGGATTACAAAGTGTTTCCTATGGAATTAAAAGCTTTGCTTGACCTCTTCTACTCTTCTTGTCTTCTATAAATTGACTATTGTGGTTAGGGTATCAAAAATATGATCAAGCACACCTAAAACTCATTTTTAGGTTTTCTATTTACAGTGTCTGGAATTTGATCGATACGACGTATTGGTTGAGGTCAATACTTCGTATCGAGAGTTTCTTAGAGTAGGGACTATGTTCAATATCTTCCAGAATATTTAATTGGTGTATCTTGGATACGGCGTATAGAAGTCTTGTGGATATGGCATATAGGTCTTTGTTCTTCGTAGTTTCTTGTGAAGTGCAGGCACAGATACGCGGTGTATAAAATGTCAGAACAGTATTCTTCAAGTTTCTTCGTTTAAGCTCCAGAATGCGTGCCTTTTAGCTAATCTTAACAAAGTACTCCATAATTACTGCAAATCTCAAATATAAACGATTAAGTATCAATTCTTGCAATTATTATACAAAATGTGTAATTTACATGGGATAAATGATGCTATAAAAGTGACGTTATTTGATGTCATCAAATATTCCCCCAACTGAAGCCTACTTGTCCTCAAGTAGCCTTTAGAAATTTATAAAAATATATCCCAAAGGATTTTTCCATTAAGCATTTATTCGATTAATTACTAGTACACAACCAAACGCCTCATGAAATAGGTAGATGAAAACACTCAAATCACTCGACTAATCTACGTGGTAACATGTAATTAATTTTCTCAATTGCTCGGCCGTGATGAGTATTCTATCATAGGCTTGTCAAGGATACATATCTCCACCACTAGAGCTAATGAGTAACAAGTTTATAGAGGCAAATTGGGTTTATTTTAAAAGGCTTAAAGTGTTTGATCACTCTTTCTAGTCTCTATCGATATTTTAGAAAAGGTGACAAAGACCATACATACACACCCATAACGACGGGATTGACACATATGACTGCATTCAAACCTTAACTTGAATAAGCTAAATAATAGGACTAGTAGTGATATAGGGTATGGATATTCTAATCCTTTTCCAAAAGTAATAAATCAACAAGGCGGACAAAATCACACATACATGGGCGTAACGACGGATTAGACACATGCGATTGCTCGCATCCTTATTCGAGTAAAACCTAAGGATAGAGATTAGGAAAGGGAAATAATTGTTGTTAAATAATAAACTCAAAAGGCGGACAAATCACAATACATGGTCGTAACGACAGAATAGGACACATGTGATTGCTCGTAATCCTCATTCAGAGTAAAACCTAAGGTAGATATTAGGAAAGGGGCATATGTTGTTAAATAAAAAGTTACAAAACAAATAGATTAAGTCCAAACAAATAAGACACAAGTTGCTAGATACTTTCCCGACCGTTCCCATGATAAAGACACATAAATATATACACAAAACGTCTTTGATCACGATTAACAAAAAACAACTAAGTTAGCGTTCGTAATGGTCAATTCACCAATTCATCCATACTATACATACTTTTAAAAAATCAAGTGGCGATATCTACCATTATATAAAACTTTACCATCAATTGATTTATAACGCGTATAACACCCTGTGTTTCAAGTTCATTGGACGACGTCGATAAATCAAACTATTTTATCTTTTGTATTGTACGGATAGCTTTAAATCATAAACGTTAGTTAAATCGGCGTGCTAAAAATTAACGTTCAAGTAAACGGGCATTAACAATTAAAGGTTTTATATCAAGCAGTGTTAAGTAATTATTTTGATGATAATTATTAACTTTGTTCATTTTATTTTTATTGGTTGCGTAAATTGATTTTGTTTTATGATAAATTGCGTTTAGGCATTCCCGGAACCACCAAAACTTTGTAGCTTCAACAATTACCCACATTTCAAACCAATACTCAAATTTCACAAAGATATTTATATATATGTCTCTTATATGTCCGGATATAGAAACAACGACACAAAAGGAAATTAGCATATAGATAGACACATTTCCTAGTTTTCATGGGATAAGCTCAACTATTAGGGAACATGTATTCAATTTCTTCAAACTTTGACCAAGGACTAAGACCATGGACTTCCTAAAGACCCTCACTATGTCTCCTTGACTAGTCTTATATCAAATATACATGCATACAAGTAATAAGCCATCTATTCTCATAACATTTAGCAAAGAAACTAAAAATACTCTCCCATTTTACCCCTTATAGCCCACGGCTCACAACCCCTCCCTAATAATAATCCATACAAAATTTTTCTTACCACTTTTATATACATACATAATCATATCTAAGATGCTCAAGGTGTTTTGAAGTATTGGTTAAATTTTCAAGTGTCAGGAATGTCATTCCACATCAAATTGCTTTAGAGTCCGAGTCGTGAAAACATGATTTGGATGATCGTTCTTATAAATCAAGCCAGACCCTAAAAGTCAAAGATTGAAATCGTCATTCAAAAATTCGAAAATTCTCGGATGTTACAATTTTCATGATTATATGTATATATGATGTTTACTTAGCAAAATCACCATTAGGACCTTTTTAACATGTAAAATGAATTTTACATGTTGTCATTATTGTGTACACTTATTCATAAGATATTTTGTTTATAACATCATGTTAAAATGGACACATAAGTATTTACACTCTTCGTTAAGCATAAAAAGGTGCATGTACAAAATTAGGGTTTTAAAGGCTTTTTAATATGTTACAAGTAAAAGTATGGCAAATGGCATGTTAATCTTGTTTATGGACTTTTGGCTATGTTATATGAACACTAAAATAAGGTTATATTGGAAGAATAACTTTTGTACGCCCATGGTTTATGTGTAAAAATGGTTATGTATAAAATAGTGACTAAAGGTTACTTATGAAATTTATGGTTTAAAAGTTTTATTATGGACTTGGTAATTTGGACATATGAGGACAATGATGGACTAATGGACTTTAATATATGTATGACATATAACATACATGGTATATAAGACTTGTCGTAGATTACAAAGTTAAAAGTATAACAACAAAGGTTAAATATAGACTTAATAAAGTCATTCAATGTTTCTGTCCAAAAATCGAATATAAACATATCTACTTTATGTTTTTATAAAATACTACATCTCAAGACAAAATCGGGCATGTAAGAAACATGAAAAACGGATAAATAACAAAAAAGTCACGGTAAAAACAAGTTATACGATAAATAAGCGGATTTATAAAAGAATTTTTATAAAACAATTTATAAAAATTATATAAAACAGTAAGTTTAGTATTTTTAACAGATTACACATATTTTTAGAATTCCAAAATGATAAGAAACAAAAATTTTCAATTAATAACAAATGAGTTATGAATTTCGCGAGTTTATGACAATTAATACTTTTATAAAACTATTTTTATAAAAGTTACTATTCATGACAGAAACTTTTATTTTTTTAAACCTCATAAATCAATAAAACTTTCAATTACGAGAACGTGCTCAAAGGAATCGCTAAAAACGGAGCTATAACGAATAAAATACGACGTATACGAGTTTTACGACAACAAAAACGATATAAGTGAACTTATGATCTGGTGTGAACAGTAAAAGTTACTGTTCACCAGTAGGTCCAAAATTTGAAAATGTCAAATTTTGATAACTCGACTTAATACGAAAACGTGAGCGCAAGAAACACCTCAAACGGACTTGAAACGCGAAAGTTACGCCAGTTTTACTAAAACAGTAATTATAAACGTTTTAACTTATTAAACACAATTTTACCAAAACAATTAGATGGTGATCTAGCTATGTAGAATTGTATATGGTAGATGTTAATTACCATGCTTAGCACTTATACGACCTTAATTTAAATAGGTTGCATCTAACGATTTGCGTGACGCATTATCTGTGATATTTGGATTATCAGTAACTCAAGGTGAGTTCATAGCCCCACATTTTTACGATTTCAATGATTTATAACTTTGGGGTGGAAACATGCTTTGTTTTATAAATTGGACGCAAGTGTATATTTTATATTGATTACGTGTTTGCCTAAGTAGCGATAACCCAAGTTGAGCCCATTATCATGAACTGTCAATTGCATAGATGTAGTTGTGAATTACATTATGTGAGCGCGAATGTTATGAATAGATCTATTTGGGATTGACCTCCCCGTTCGGGTGATTAGCTATCACCGGGAACGAACGTTATAGCATGTCGGATTTGGGATGTTTAGGGTTGAACATCTGATCGGGCAGAATAGCAATATTTATTATTGCGAATATAATTGTCGAGCTTCAGTGTCATGAGCTTAGGAAAATGTAATCGGATTTTGTGATGTCTGCATCTGTTGCTTTATCACGGGGAAAGTCTTGCGGTCCTGCATATTATAATTTACTAACCTATGAATTTACCAACATTTTTGTTGACGTTTTAAAGCAATGTTTTCAGGTGGTCAATAGGCACGAGGTGCCAGGGATACATTGGTGACACTTTTGGTTATCACGCTAAAGATTTGGATGTAATATGTTTTGGGAAATGTATTGTCAATCTTTGTAATATCAAACACTGAACAAGTAAAGCTGCATGCTTTGTGTAACAAGTCTTTTATCAAATCCAATGTATCATTTTAAACGACTTTTCGTCGTTCTTATATATCTTGTGCTATTGATCTGAGAAGTAACACGCCCCGGATATCCTTATTCCGCTGCGACCCATTTTAGGGGTGTTACAATTAGGACACTTGTCAAATCATGCTTGCTATGTCACACAATGTGAATAACAAGTTAACATATTAAGAGTCCTACGCATTATCCTTGTGATTTTGCCAGAACATCCGAGTGATTTCATTCACTATGAAGATGGAAATCCTGCTTGAGCCAACATCAAACAAGCTCATGGTTGGTGACGTGTGCGATTCTATATGAATTAAACTTGTGATAACTGGAAAGAAACTATGGTGCGATTCTATAAGAATCAAACTTGTTCCATGTTATGAATTGACGATTGCTGATGAATTTTTTGAAATAATTAACGCTCTCGATGTGTCACAAAACTACTTTAGCAAGTGACACATCGATTTATATTCAAATCAATTTTTTATTTCAATCGGTGAGATAGTAACTCGCTGGTTCACTCTTATCGTGTTGCCTGATTTGAGACGTTCCGATAATGAGAACATGCTAAGTTTGATGAATCTGATACATATGTGTTAGAAAGATTTGATACTTCAGCTGGAAATCCTGTTAAGGAGATTCTTTTTAAATTGAATCTACCTGATCACAGGTCGATTATCAAGGATTCGAAGGTTACTCCAACCAAACACGGGTGAATGACAAAGCCATATTCGTCCCCTCGCTTTATTGCTAACTGTTCTATTTCAGGAATATGTAAAGATGGTGATGGAGGTACCTGATTCCAACTGACTCACAAGATTCATAGCCACATGCTCATACCCAACCGGCAAATATAAAGACATCATGAAAGCTCAAGTACATGTTTCAAGACTTCCGCTACTCTGATACTGTACGTCCTTCTTGAAGCGTTCCCAACCTATATCATTCTTCAACATAACCGTTAGTTAAAATACTCATGGGATGGTGTATCGAACACACATGTCTATTATGTCTTATGGCCATGTATTAGTGCTTCAGCTGCTTGTTTGGAGTGTGTACTTCTGGTGAAAGAATGTAGAATGATCACCCTAAGCCTATCATCACCAATATTTACCGTCTATAACTTGTATCCTTAGCTTTAGCGGTGGAGATGTGTATCCTTACCAAGCTTATGATAGAATACTCGTCACGACTCGAGGCAATTGAGTGCAATGTTACATGTTATCCATATAGCTTAGTTGAGTTGATTTTGAGTTGTTTTCATCTCCTATTTCGTATGGTGTTTGGTTTGTGAACTTGTAACGATCAAATAAATGCCTTTAACGGAAATATCCTTAGGGTAACATTTTATAATATTCTAAGGCTACTTAATAAACAAGTAGGAAACAAGAGGGGGGGGGGGATATTAGATGACACAAATAACGTCTATTTTATATGCAACAATTATCCCATGTAATAACCCATTTTGAAATAATTATGCAAAGAATTTTACTTAAAATCGTTATATTATCAGAATTGCAGTAATTATGGAGTACTTGGTGAATATTTAGCAAAAGGCTCGCAATTTGGAGCTAAACGAAATATTTATAAAAGGATTATATGTTGACCTAAGGAGAGATACCTCTTGTTGGATCCCACTTCAATAGATCGAATTCCTTAAAGCTTGTTTAAGGTTTAGTTATATTAGATAAATCTAACACAACTATAGTAAAAACTTTGTTAAGTGTATATAGATTAAGCGGAATCCTAATCTTTAATATTATTAGAATGAATTCTTAATGATACAGTAATACAAGATCACAGTTCACAAACAATAAAAGCTCTAATATTATTTAGAATAATACGAATACTCTCCTAGTGTTACAAAACCTTGAAGCTATGAATAACACTTATAAAATCATAAAACAACATCAGATCAGCAGTCCATAATGTAATCTTTGACAGGTTCTGTCTCCTTTCTAGCTTGACCTGCATTATCACTTGCTTTTGTACCTACAAAACCATTAGACTATGTACCTGCAACAATTGGATCATAATTCATTGTTCTTGTTAGTGCATTAATATCAAATAGCCAATCTAGTCCACTCTTTGCAACATTAGGTGTACATTCACTAAACCTAATATGCAAGTTTTCTTCCACTATCCTTGTTCTACTATTGAATACTCTAAAGGCTTTACTATTCAAATAGTATCCAACAAAGAAACCTTCATCAGCCTTACCATCAAATTTGCCTAAGTGATCTATGGTATTGAGAATGGTAATAGGACACCCAAATAGTCTCATAAAACTTAAAGTTGGTGTTCTACCATGAAAAAGTTGATATGGATTCTTGTTATGAGGCTTAACTACTAACACTCTATTCTGTACATAGCAAGCAATATTAATTGCTTCTGCCCAAAAAGTAGTTGGCAACCTAGAATTAGCTATCATAGTCCTAGCAGCCTCAATTAGTTTCCTATTTCTCCTTTCAGCAACTCCATTTTGTTGAGGAGTTCTAGCTATACTAAATTGTCTCAAAATACCCTTCATCTCACAAAAGTCAATCATTTCTCTGTTTTTGAATTCAGTTCCATTATCACATATAATCACCTTAACCTTGTGATCTACTAGATTTTCTATCCCCATTATAAAGGACTTAAGAATGCCACTAGTCTCATCCTTAGTAGCTAGAAAGAAAACCCATATAAACCTACTATAATCATCTATGATAGCTAGGCAATACATTTTCTTCATAAGGCTTTTTACAAATGTTGGACTAAACAAGTCCATATGCAACAAATGTAAAAGAAGACTGATTGAGTTCTCTGTTTTGGTCTTACAAGAGGTTTGTGCTGCTTTCCCTTTTGACAAGCAACACAAGTTTGATCATTTTCAAAAAGTTGGAAGGTAAACCTCTTACAAGATTTCCCTTAACCAATTTATTAATGGTTTTAAAATTTAAGTGACATTTGATTGAGTAGTAAATACCACTCCCAACCGAACTAATCACATCACAAACTACTCCAATTGATCACTAAGTTATTTCAACCCTTCAGTTGGTTTGAGTTGAGTAGTAAAGACCACTCCCAACCGAACAAATCAAGAAACAATAACCACATAGCAAATAATCACAGCAACTAAAACAGTTTAACACATAGCATCATTTTTACCCCAATAAAACATAAGAAAAAGGGGTTATGAAACTCACCTTTGCTTAGCTCTCAAAAACTTCCAACAAGGCTTCACAAATAACTAGCACAAATCTAACCAACAAAATACCTTTTTCCGGTGGGTTACACCTACTAAGCCCGAAAGCTAATGGACATGTAACATTCAGATTATGATGTCTAAGATATTTTATTCACCCCATGGGTCACCTTGACACCATACCCAACCTTAACCATTTCATTAACAAGTTTCACTAGTTAATCACAATTCGTACCAAACTGTAGAATTTTAACGTGACTTATCGCATTCAAAACCCTGACTTAATGACCTCCATAATTCAAACCAAAAATCATCTATGTTCATTAATGAGTATATTAACTACCTTGTGACTCCCAAAAGCCAATTACATACACAAGTACTCCTAAGAAAATCAAACTTCAAAACAGTCCCAATTTCGAGTCCTGATTGCTCAATAAAAGTTTAGGCTTAAAAATCATACTTAGACTTCGAATTAATTAATTTACTTTGGGGGAATTTTAATAGACATATAATAATTAACTACTGTAGAAGCGCTAAGTCTAATTCAAATTTTAAATAGGGTTTTTACTTCTCACAATTTGACCTAAATCTGACATAAAAACTCAGCCTTAACAACGAATCTCGTTTGAATTATTTAAATACCTTCCACTCACTTTTAATTCATGAAACTATGGGGTTTGAAAGTAGACTCTTTGTAGATAATTTTAGGCTTTTTGAAAACTTAAAAGCTATTTCGGATGAATCAAGTTAATGACTCTCCGCAAGATGACCCTCTAAACTGCCAACAATATAACTCCGAATTACTAACCCTTAAAACCCTAATTAACACATGATTAACTTCATTAACAATATAAAGACGATTTTAAAAGATAAAAACCCTAAATTTACAGATCTTACTTGAACCATAATCCATCATATTAATTATTACATGTGTTATTAATTAGAATATAACAAGAATGAAAAATTATAATTAGAATTGAACATAAATTAGAAAATTTACCTTAGAAAAGAACCCTAAATTTTTTTCTTCTTCTTTTTCTTTTTTGGTTTGCCGATTCTTCAACATATGGGGTTAGGGATTTTTGTTTTGTATTTATAGGCTACCTAGAGTGTTTTAGATTAACTATAACTAGGTATTAGATTAGGGGACTCTCAAACTATTTCTTTTCTTTTTTTTTTATAAAATCGATTACTATTCAATTAAGGTAAAAAATTTTATATTTTTTATTTTCTATTTAATTAACTAATTAATTATATTTAACCTTAAGTTTTATAAAAACCTAAGATAGTTGCCTAAAACCATTTTGTTGAAAACTACATTCTAAAATAACTTTTCATTCCAAGTTAACTTTCTAAAAATAGGGAAAGTCCTTCCAAAAACTCTCGTATTTTAATAACTCATTTCCTCTTCAACTTAAACGATCTAACCTAAAATCGGAATACATAATACTTACACATAAAGTACATACACACAAATATATAAACGCTCAAAATTCACAAGTCATATTACAGTCACTCACAGTGAATGAAATGCACTCATGCAAACTCCATCATAATCACACCTCAATGAGACTCTCACACTTACTAGGTTGATTCCCAAATCCTCATAAAACACACATAGAACACATAGAATCACACACTGTTTGGTAACAACAGGGAAATTAAGAAATAAATCATCTTTTTATTTTTGAAAAAATAAATAATCGCCAACATGTTTTTTAGGCAAGATCATTATCAATAAAATGAAGAAATGATCAGATTACACTCCAATGTGATATTCAAATAAAAGAAGATATTGAAATAACAAATCTAAGATAAACTACAACATATCACTTTCGCAGATCTCGTAAAACATAAATCTCACAAAACCCAAGAATCTTGATATGGATAATGATGATGATGCCATACATATTCCATACGCATGATTTTGAGATGGAGCAATTACTGAATGAGGAGAGGAGCCTGGATCGTCAAGAAGATAAAGTTGTGGTTTGAAGTGTTTTTTCAGATTTGTTTGGAGTGGTGAAGAGAATGTGCAAGGCACGTGACCTTATTCTTTTATACCCCTACTTTTTAAAATAATAAATAGACAATTCTCCACAAAGACAACATAATCTCTTTAAAATGGATGGAAACCAAAGAAATAAAAATACAAAGGATCTTAACTCTCGAGATATCATAATTCTCCGCCATTTTAATTCTCCAGCTTACCAAACAAAGGAAATTGTACTAATTCTATTTCTTTGGCTTTATTTCTCCCTACCAAACACACCCTAAAGAGATTAAACTTTAACTCTCTCACAAAATACAAATTTTCAAAATCTAGATTACCAGTTTTAATTGTACCTTTTCCTGTGATTTTCCCTCCTTTGGGGTTCCCTCCAAAAGCAACATATCATTCATCTATCTCTTCATAGTCTGTAAGATAAGACATGTTCCCTGTCATGTGCCTTGAGCATCCACTATCTATCACTCTTTGATCCTGTAAATCCACTTGGGGATTGCCCTACACATTAGATAAGAAAATCAGTTTCTTTTGGGGACCTAAGCCATCACTGAATTGGATCTGCCTTGTACATCAACATAATCAAACTTCTTTAGGGTGATTGATGCACTTTTGTGTTTAGAAACATGATCTAAAACTTTAGTCTTTGGTTTCCAAACCCAACAAGCTGAGGCCTTAACAGCATTAACATTATTTCCCTTAACAACATTAACTACTATTTTTGGTCTAGCAGCATTAACTACTGCTTTTGTCCTACCAGCATTAACATTTTTATCTTTAACAGTATTAACCCTCTGATTAAAATTACTGTTTTTAAATGCTGTTTTCTTATGAATGGGCCTCTTAACAATTAAATGTGTTGTTTTAGAAAAAGGTGACTTTGGTCTAACAACATTCACTGTTGTTTTTGAGTGAGCAGCATTAACTTGTCTAGCAGTATTAACTGATACTAAGCCAGACTTCATTAGTACTGCTCTTGGAACCATGTTCTTTTTAGGGCATGGGTGAGTCATTTTGGTAAAATTCTGATGATTCACCCTCTTAGCATTGTTCTAAACATGTTTTACCACCCTTTGATAATTACAATCAACCTGCAAGTGATCAAAACTTCCACACACATAACAAGATTTGTTAAACATCTCAAAATTACTTCCTAGTCTCTGAGACATCATATTATTCTAGTTTCTTTGATTGCCTCTAGGAATGTGTGTGTTTTGCCTATAGTGCTCAACTTGTTTAGCAGTTTTCCTATCAGTTTTGTTTGTTTGTTTAGCTTTGACAAAGTCTATCTTAACAAAACTAGGCTTAGTTGTTTTCTTTTCAATCTTAGTTTGAGACACATTTTCTTCCACACTATCTGACACCCAATCCTCAATAATTAGAGCACCATTATTCTTTCTAACTGCTTTAGGCTTTACTTCACTAGCCTTAGCTTCACTTTCTCAACTACAGGCTTAATAACTATAGGCTCATTTGTAAACTTTTTTAAGCCAGTAAATGACAAGTCAGGTTTTGGAGGCATGAAATTTCCTGTTAAGGGAGGTGGAACTGCATTATAGCCTAAACCTTTCTTACAATTGTCTACAATTTGACTCTCTATAATCTTGTTTAAGCTTTTAGATGCATTTTCAAATTTTTCTACATTAAACTGAATGTCATCTTTTTCCTTTTGAACTATTTCTAGCTTCTTCCTAAGCTCCCTAATAGTTATCTCTCCTACTTGAATGTCCCATTTTAAGCCGTTAATCTTTTCTACATAAACAGACTCATTCTTTTTATAAAATTCAAGTCTTTCTTCTAACAAGACCTGTAAACCTGTCGTATAAGCTACAACCATTAACTCTGATTTCTCAAATCTTTTCAATAGTTGTTCATATTGAGATTTAAGCACTTCAACAGTTTCAAGTAGAATCATTAGATACCTCAGAATTAAAACTTGAAGATGAGTAAGCCATGAGTGCATAATTTGTTGGTCCTTCCTCTGCAAGATCACTCCAGTCATAACCACCAAGACCATCACATGAGATCAAAGCATTGAAAGTAGTTGTCTCCATTGGCACACTCCTTCTTGTGCTTTCCCTTTTCCTGTTGTCTTGGTTTTTTAAAGCTCTGCACTCCCTAGCAAAGTGTCCCCTCTTGTGGCAGTTGTAGCACTCCACCTTGGATTTATCAAAACTAATGGACTCATTTCCATTCACAGTAATCCTCCTTCCTGTATTCTTCAGGAACCTTCTAGCACTCATAGTCAACATAGCCATCTGCCATCTCAAATCCATCTCTTCCAAGTCATCTGGATGGAGTTATTGTAGATCTTCATTTGTAAGTTGAGGATTGTTTAGTTGACTAGAAAAGAATGCACATGTCACATCATTACTTAAGTTATCAACATTTGTGGAGTTAGCAGCACTAACTTAAGTGGTAACAGCAAAAACTCCATGGCAGTGTTAACTGCTTCATTAGTGCTTCTAGATTTGTTAGAGGACACAAAAGCCATGTTTTGTGTGCTTGTATTTGAGCTTGTTTTCCCTTTAACTTCTGGTTTATATACTTTGTGATTGTTGTAGAGATCATCCATGCTCATTGTTACTAATCCAGGCTTATTCCTCCATACAACAGCATGTGTGTTCCATTCTGGTGATAAACTTCTCAACAGCTTCTGGTTTACATCTTCTTGTGAAAGTGTTTCAACTCATAATATATAGCGATCACAAGCTTTTATAGCGTATTAAAGTTTTGATCAAGGGTTTCTGAGCTAGGAGTCAGTGAAGTTTTCATACTACTGGTTTTAAGATGTTTCAAGAGATTTCTTTGAGTTTTCTTTGTAGCGGCATTCCTACCAAACCTCTTTTTAATAGCTTCCAGCAGCAACTTAGCATCCTTGATGGAGTTGAACTTTAACTGATGTTCATTAGGTATTCCCATCATTAAGGTGCTTCTGGCCTTTACTTCTAACCTCTTCTGAGCCTTTTCTTCAGTAGTTGTAGGAGGTATTACTTTCTCAACACCTTCCATAACTGTTGTTTTTGGTGTAGTGTTTCCATTCTCTATTACCTCCCCTAGAGCATAGTTAATCATCTAGATGTACTGTTCTATTCTCATTCTCCATAACTCAAACTTACCAGGTTTGAGCATTAGAACCTTAGATGCAGCCACCATATGTGCAGATTCTGAATCTATATCTTCTAGCAAAGAGATCTTGTGTATTAAAACAGGTTCTTCTTATTCAAAGATTCTCAACAAGCTCTGATACCACTTGTTGATCCCACTTCAATAGATCTTTAATTCCTTATGCTTGTTAAGGTTTTGTTATGCTAGATAAATCTAACACAACTATAGTAGAAACTTT
>BQNB010167025.1:1850-14049 GCA_026074375.1 Tanacetum coccineum
TTCAATAGTAGATATCCCTCATATTCATGCAAGCAAACAAACTCTGGGTTTAAGTGTAGGTATATCATTCAATGGTCAAAAGCAACAAAGAATTGACCTAAATACAGATGCACTATACAATGAAAAGCAGGAAAATCCCAGTGCCAGAATGGTTTCACAAAAGATGAGCTACATCAAATGGCGTCTGCTGAAAATAACACTTCAGGCCCCGTTCCTCAAAGTTCAAAAGACATCTGTTCACATCAGTTCAGGCCTCGTTCTTCATCAAATGATGTTTGAACACAACAGTTCAAGCCTCGGTCATCAATGTCAAATGGCGTCTGCTGAAAATAACACTTCAGGCCCCGTTCCTTAAAGTTTAAAAGACGTTTGATTGCAGCAGTTCAAGCCTAGGTCATCAATGTCTAATGATGTCTGTTCACATCAGTTCAGGCCTCGTTCTTCATCAAATGACTTCTGATCATAACCGTTCAGAACTCGGAATTCAAGACCACAGCAATGAACAGACAAGTTCAAAGCTGGTTCCAAAAGTTGTTCCTCTAGCAGTTAAGACAGCTACATCACGACAAGAGTTGGAATTACTATTCCACCTTCACATAGCAATGCTGAAGACAACAGGTATATAAATAGAAAAATACAAAATTAGAAAATCAGAAAATTTCCAAAAAAAAAAGATTCTTCTCGACATGTCTCTTGGAATCGATAATATTTACGTGCTTAGAAATGTCGATTAACATTGACACGGGTGTGTAAATGAAGTTCGAGCGAGAGTTTGCAAATAATTTCTATACATGTCATTTCTAATTTTCTAAATGGCTTATGTGCAAATGTCAGTACATAACCCGGACTTCAAATAAAGGAAGGTTTATACTAATCTCAAACGAGATTTTAACTTTCTCGGTCCTGAGATGTTCTTACAAGACAATTCATGTTTTTAGCTCAAGAAAAGGATAGTGTACGTTTTAAGTTGCGCTTACCCTTCGTTAGAAGGAAAGTCTATAAATCTGGTTTTTCAAAATGTTGAACCTTTCTCTCTCTAACTTCTCTCTAAAATTCTTCCATTCTTCTCATCTTATTTTCTTGTTAGTAATGAAGTGAAAGTGATTTATGGTTCCGACATTTGGTATCAGAGCTTGCGCGGAAGTCTTTGTCTTTAATTCTTGAGCTTTCATGATTCTTGAATCTTGATGCTTATAGAATGTCTTTGTAGATTGAGCATGATGACACAGTTCCAAATAATTCATGCTAAGCTTCAACATTTTTCCCCATGGCTTTTCAAGACAAATTTTAATCACACAGTATTTCAAAAACTAAGTGACTTAGAATTTAAAATAAGGGGAGAAATGTAATTAAAAATGTGATCTAATCGACTCAATGTGCTGAACAGTAAGAAAAGGTTTTATGGTTCGATCTTATACCCAACAACATTTTAATTTCACGACGATTCTGAAGTCATAAGGTGGTTAGGTTAGGAATCAATCCTATGATCCAACCAGAACCGGAGGATCTACCCAAGGATAATCCAAAGTTAGAAATAGCAGTCCTTAGGTATGATTGGAGATGAATGTATATGGGAATAATGCCGACTAAGATTGAGACAAGGTGTTAGTAATGACGTCTTGGTAAGCATTGAAGGCGTTGAAGAATTAAAAAGAAATGTATGGATAAAGGGTGTAAACATGTGAATGGTCTGAATTAACTGATTGCGTTTATAAAGAATTTCATTTAAAAACTTTATTTGTTTGTCCATTTCAATGAATCACAAGTTGATTGTGGACATTGAAAACCGACATCATGGACCAGTGAAGTGATGCAATGCACACACCCATCCCAGCAATTCGAGTTTCTCTTTTAAAAGAAACTTGTCTCATGGTCATGGAGTATACATCGTTATTATTGAACATCTCACTCTGAGATTGTTGATATTGTATAGGTGGCAATATGCTCCCTGCTTCCACCGAGAGTACTAAAACCAAAATGCACTATGAGTTCTCAGAGCCCAAGTGATCAATCAAATTCTTCTTTAGTGCCGCATTCCATTTCAAACACTTGTTGAACATCATCAGGTTCACAAGCTGTTATCAAGAGTCCTACGCAATATCATTATGATATTTGCCAGAACATCAGAGTGATACTTTTAGTATTCACAATGAAGATGGAAATCCTGCTTGAGTCAACATCAAACAAGCTCTTGGTAGGTGACTTGCGAGATTCTATATGAATCAAACTTGTGACAACTGGATATCGATTTGGTCCAGTAAATGAATTGACGGTTGATGAATTTTGATAAAAACATGACACTCTCGATGTGTTACAAAAACACTTTAACGAGTGACACGTCGATTGATTTTTAAATCAATTTTCTCGTTTATCACTAACGTAAACCTGCAGGTCAAACGGTGGTAACGGCAACCTCAATCCTATTCAAATGCTCAATCTACGAAGACATACTATCTAGAAAGCTCAAGATTTAAAGACAAAGACTTCTGCAATCTCTGAAATAAAGCTTTCAAGATGATGCACAATATGAGAATGTTGGTCAAAGACTCAAGATCGTAAGATGGCATAGACGTTAAAGACAATGTCAAAGGCTCAAAAGTAAAGATCGCAAAAGCTATGAGGAAAATAGTAAATGAATTGACGGTTGATGAATTTTGATAAAAAGATTAAAACTCCCGATGTGTTACAAAAACGCTTTTACAAGTAACACGTCGATTGATTTTCAAATCAATTTTCTTGATTATCACTAACGTAAACCTACAGGTTAAAACGGTGGTGACAGTATCTCAATCAACCAAAGTCGATTCATTATCACATTTTCATGCTCATTCTACAAAGATAATCTATCAAGAAAGATCAAGATTTAAAGACAAAGACTTCCCCAAACTCTGAAATAAAGCTTTCAAGATGATGCATAGAATGAGCATGTTGGTCAAAGTCATAAGATCGCAAGATGGCATAGACGATAAAGACAATGACAAAGGCTCAAAGTCAAGATCACAAAGCATGAAGGAACAAGCTTACAACAAAGAACAAAGAGAAAGACCAAGACCACATGAGCTTAACGACAAAAGCAATCTCATTGATCTCATGAAGGAGTGTCATCAATGAACTCACTTCGGGGGAGATTGTTAGCCTCAAAATATTGAGTCGAACATGAAGTTCGTTCATTATGTATTTAAGTCTCGGTCAATTAATTAGTTAATGTTGTAATAGAATATTATCGGGAATCGGGCTCGATAGTTAATCTAATATTGTATATGTTTCGGGTTTAATCCCAAGCAAAACCCGAGCCCGAGTCCTAGTTAAATATCTCGCGCGTCACATTAAATGTGTAGGGGTATATATAGATATTTTTACTTAGAAAATATCTAACTTCTCATTTTTCTAAATAATATCTCTAGTTTCTCTCTCAACTCTCTCTCTCTTCTTTCTCTCTCTAAATCAACTCACTTTCTTTATCTCTTTTCTAGTTCGATTCGTGTTGTGTTATATGAAGTGTATGTGTTAATCGGGATCCTACAATTGGCATCAGAGCTACGTGTGGATTCGTGGTTGATTCTTGTGGTTCAATGCGTACTGACAAGCTCTATAAGTTTAGTGATGGCACACTCACTTCAGTTCGTAATACTCTGGATCAAATGCTGAAGAACTTCAGGTTGGGGTATAACAACGACATGAAAAGGAGAAAGTGAACTGCAATAGATCAGAAGCGGACTCACATCATGATTAAAGACATTAATCAACAGTTGCTGCATAGAAGGATTATGAGGAGCTTAGAGAAGTTTGTTGGTGGAAGGGATTATGGGACTGACTACAGACTATTACAGTGGACAGTATGACTCTGTCATATTTTGTTCTACTCACTCAGGTCATGTCTCAAAAAACAAATCTTGTGAATATGTATATTAAGTAGTGTAGACTAGTAAAATAGGCTAATATATAGAGTGCTTAAGTACAAATTTTCAAGAATTTCTTAGTAAATTCAAAATCTTTCAAATTAATGTACTCAACACTATATATATCCCTCATTAATTGAGGGGGAGAATGTTCCAAATAAGGCTTGATAATAATCAGAACATTTTTCTCCCCAAATAGTTTTCAAACATATTTGAATCAATTGATATCCAAAATATCAAGAGATTAGACATTTTTGATAGCGGAGAAAATGTGATTAAAATATACAACTTGTAATATGTGATCAGTAAAGACTCTAGTGCTGCTTCTTTCTTGTATGTGCAAAACACTTTTGAATATCGATGCACATATGCAGGGGGCATTTTTGAAAAGTAAAAATTATCGAGGTGCAAACGTTTTGATATATATATCATAAGTACCTTGGTTGAATTTTCAAAAGGTGTTAATGGAAATTGTGGCAATACCAAAAGACCAACCATGTACTTAATTTTATGGAGTTATAAGGTGGTTAAGGTTAGGTATTTGTCCCATGATCCAGCCAAAACAGGAGGGATCTACCCAGGGACATCCCATTAGATAGAATTATGAATTCCTTAGGTATGATACAAAAAGGGTAAGTGGAGTAGGGGGGAATATTTGTGACTTAAGAAGGAGCTACTAACACTGAAACATAACCCAACTACGGTGTTAGTTTATGAAGTCTCTGGTAGAATTGAAGGGGTTGAAGAATGAAAAAAAATGTAAGGATAAAGGGTGTAAAGAAAGAAGCCCTCCATAAACTTAGGTAGAAACTGGGTCAACACATATGTTATCAGGATCACTAAGCTATTGTCTAGTATTGAAGATAGACATCATGGACCTAGTGATGCAATGCACAACCCTCCCTAGCCATTCAAGGTCTCTCAAAAGACTCTTGTTTCATTTCTCACGAAGATAAACGCATTTCTATCGACTTTCTCACTCTGAGTTAGTTGATATTGAAAAGGTGGCAGTCTACTCCAGCCTCCGATTACTAAAAACTAAAGTGCACTGTTGAGTATAGAGCCAAACAGAGATCATCCATAAATCTCATCAGGACACTAATGCAAATATGCTTGTTATTCATACACTGTGATATCAAGTAATATACGAAGAGTCCTAAGCATTATCCTTGTGATCTTGCCACAACATCAGAGTGATACTTAAGTATTCACAATGATGATGGAAATCCTTCTAGAGCCAACATCAAACAAGCTCTGCGGTAGGTAACTTGTAAGATCCTATATGGATCAAACTTGTAACACTGGATATCGATTCGGTCCAGACTATGAATTGACGGTTGATGAATTTTGAAATGCATAAAACTCTTGATGTGTTGCAAAACCACTTTAGCAAGTGACATATCGATTGATTCTCAAATCAATTTTTGATTCAATCGGTAGACAATAACTCACTGGTTCACTCATACCGTGTTGTCTGCTTTGAGACGCTCGGATAATGAGAACGGCTAGTGCAGCTGTGAAACCCTATCAAGGAGATTCTTTTGAATTATACCTAATCACAAGCAGTATTTACACTGATCAACAGGGAACCGTGGTTATTGCAACCGTATTCGACGAAGTGACAACGACACTTTCATCCATATATGTTGTTTATCACTAACCCATTCATGCATGTTTCTCAACGGCGGCAGCAGTTAACTAATGATGAGTCGAATTCATAGCCACATGCTCATACCCATCCGACATATGTAAAGACATTATGAAAGCTCAAGTACATGTTTCAAAAGACTTCCGCTACTCTGATGTTACACGTCTTCCTTGAAGTCACGAAGTGTTAAAGTTAAAGAATTTCAAGAAAGATGATTATACAAGCTTTCAAGATAAAGAAAGGTATGAGCATGTTAGTCCGAAAGTCACAAGATCACAAGAAGGCAAAAGATTACAAGATGATGAAAAGAGATTATGTATGCAGATGATCTCAAGAAGCTCAAGATCACATACAAGTCAAGCTAAAGGAACAAGCTCAAGCCTAAAGTTAAAAGATCACTACACGTATCACAAGATAAAGACAAAGACTACGAGCAAGACGTCTAAGCTTAAGTTTTTGTAAAATGGAGTGACCTCCCTTAGGAGGAGATTGTTAGAAATATGAAAAAGACTCGGTCACTCCTAAAATGTATCTCGTAGCTCGTAGTTAATATTTGGAACTTGAGTAAGCTAACCGGGCCAAGCCCATGGAAAGCCCATGGCTTGGCCGGCCAAGTACAAGTATATAAATCTCTCTCCATTCCTTAGAGAGGGTGTTGGTTATTTCATTAATCTAATATTCTCTCTCTAAAAGTGTCCAACCACTCTTTCTCTCTCTAAGATTTCTTGTTAAGATTGTGTGTGTCATTAGATAACGTGTATTCTAAACATCTTACATCACAATCCTTAGCCGAAAGATCAAATTACACCACTAGTCACTCTAGGACAATTCCCTAACCAAAGCGGTTACATTAGTTGCTTCGTCCTATGGTTAAGACCTTGGAGGCTGCCAATTAAAGAAAAAGGACTACTACGAGCGTGATGAACTTATCCCTTTTAATTGGGTTATAATGAAGAAAAATTTAGAGATTCCTATGCCATTGAATTTTCTAATGTTCATGAAGTTAAGGCTAAAGACATAATCATTGCAAGTACCTAGAACCTAGCCGATAGAAGTTTTATATCTACTACTTTGAGCCTTCTAAGTAAATATCACCCCAACTGCCTTAGACACTAAGCACACTATTGAATTAACTAACGAAAAGTTAGTAGGAGTCGATACCATACAAAGATGTTGCACCTTAAATTTTCTTAACCACCCGTTCAACATCGACCTAATGCTCGTAGAATTAAAAAGTTTCAATGTCATTTCTGGAATGAACTAGTTGACCAAAAACCACGCCGTGAATATTTGTGATGCAAAGCTCGTTCATGTTCCCTTCGACAACGAGACACTAACGATTCGAGAGGATAGGGGCAAGGATAGAGATGACTCTAGATTGAACATCATATCTTGCACCAAAACCCATAAGTATATACTAAAAGGATGCCAGGTCTTTCTGGCACACATGTCTGAGGAGAAGATGGAGGAAAAGTCTAAGAAGAAGCGACTTGAGGATGTACCTATTGTACGGGATTGTTCGGAAGTCTTTCCCAAAGACTTGCATGGATTGCCGCCGACTAGACAAGACAAATTTCAAATTGACTTGATACCTAGTGCTGCATCCGTGGCACGATCTCCTTATAGATTAGCCCCTTTGGAAAAGCATGAGTTGTCTAGTCAATTGCAAGAACCTTTAGACATAAGGATTTATAAGACCAAGTTTCTCATCTTGGGGAGCTCCGGTATTATTGTTAAGAAGAAGAATGGATCCTTCCGAATGTGTGATTGGATGTTTTTAAACTAAACCTATTATATATATAATATATAATAAGTATAATCTAAAAATAATCAATGAAACCGAGAAGTAGTATAGAATATTCCCGGGTCGTTTATCCCCAACGAGGCTGTGCTTGAGAATCGATACAGTCGGAAAATTGGAGTTTGAATGAGATTGATGATTTGGGAGTTTAGAAAGCTAAATTAATCAATAATAAGCAAAAACGATTGAGAAAAACCTAAAAATTATGAAATTAAACTGAAAAACGAGAGTAGGAATCCCGAACAAGGGGTCAAAAACCTAAAATCTTAAAAATTTACCCTACAAAGAAATTTTTACTTCTAATCTACTCTAGATTACTAATAATGAAGAATGAAAAAGACTAGACCGAAAACGGAGTTAAAACGAGCTTTAAAATGAAAAAACAAAAACGGGGGTAAATCCCGTTCTTTAAAAAGTGAGATTTTGCAAAAACGACCCTACGAATGTTTTTATATTTTTCCTAAGTAAAAGATGATAAAAGAAAATTTAGTAAAAAAGGAAAATATTTTTTTGACTTTTTATTTATTTTTTATGAATTAAAATCAGTTTAAAAGAAACTAAATTATAAAAATTAGTAAATGAACAGTAAAAATTACGAAAAAATACAGAAAAATAGATTAAGCTACGACTACCCTAGGAAAAATACCAACTTGAACCCACGGCTTATAAATAAGCCAGGAATAAGCCCACAAGGGCTGAAAGGCTTAATTGGCAAAATGTGGTTAAGTTAATAACCACTTGGGCTTCTAACGAAGAAGTCCCAAGGGCACATCGGTAGGAGTGTGTAAAAAAGGTTGATGAGGGTTGAGACCCGGGTTCGAGTCTTGCTCACCCGGGTTTCCCCTTATCCCTTTTTTTCAAAACTTTTTATACAAACTTGATCATCACCTTGAGCTTATCATTTTTTATAACTAGCACTTTTTTGGAAAAGCTAAAAATAAGCCAGAAAAAGCTTAATTAAAACAGACAGCTAGCTTAAATGAGCTTTAAGGCACAAGGACTTTTCTTACTTTGATTTTTAGCACAACTTAAGCAATGGCAGAAACAATAAGCAAACAAAGGAACAAGCACACTTAATAAGCAACTAAAAACAAGGAAACAGCAATTAAAAAAAGCTCCTAATAAGCTGGAAAGAGAGAATAAGCTATTTCCTACACTAAACTAAATAAAACAGTCAAGAGCCTAATTTAAGCTTAATTTTAAGCACTTAAAAGGACAAGATAAGGTCTGAGCTTCCAAGGCTTAATAAATGAGCTTATTGGCTTTCTATAAAAGCCAAAAGCTTAAACACACACTCACAAATAAGCCAAAAAAGTGGTCTTAAAATCCTATGTGTAGCACCAGGGCAGTTTTACTAAGGAATTTTTGTGAAAAAGTAAGCTTAAAAATAAGCCTCCTAATAAGCTCAAAATCAAAAAGAAAGTCCAAACAGATTTAAAGTAGCTTAAACTGAACTTATGCACAAAAATTTAGGACCTAACAACAATGTTTACCCTCTGAATTTTTAGAATGAAAATGGGCATTTTTTTTACTTTGGAAAAACTTAAAAACTAGTTGACAGTTTTGAACAAATTGTAAGTGGCACCCAATAGACTTGACTAATAATTTTTGACACTCAAAAATGACACACTTTGAAACTACAACTCAGGTTTACAAGACTTATTTCCACAGCCAGCAAAAGCTCATTGAACCACATATAAATCAACTGACATAAAGAAACCACTTCGAACACTTTAAAAACCCATTATTAAACTTACACATTTTAGAAACAGACTCCAAAAGAAGCTTAATGACTAATGCCAAAGTTGCAAAGTGACCCCACCCATGAATCATTAAACCATTTGACCCATTTGGGCTAAACAAACCCCCATTTTCGATTTTTGAAAACAGATTTTTATAAGGCTATTCAGACTGATTAAGCAAAGATTTTTAAAGACAATTATACAAGCATGTTACATTAAGCAGTAAAAAGTAAACAGCAAAATGAAATAAGCAACTTTAATAACTAAAAAGCAAAAGTCAAAAATAAAGCAATTTGAGGCAGATTAAACACTAAACTTAAAATTACAATCATGAAAACCAATAATAAGCAAAAATAGCACATAAATAAGTAAGTAATAATAAGCTAAAATTAAGCACTGCTACAGTAGTAAGCTAAAAATTTAAAGAGAAATGTACCTTGACTCCTTGCTCAAAACAAGAGTATATGAAACCTAAATAAGCTCTAATCCTACCCAAGCTTATAAATAAGCTATACTAAGAACCCAATGAGCCATCCATGTATGCCCATTCATCCATAAGCTTAATTCAGCACACCTTTTTCTTTCTTTTGGGTTTCCATTTCTTAAATTCTTGACAAACAATGTAAACCAACTATATGATAACTTATATGAAGAGCTTACAAGTTACTAAAAAAAACCTTAGGTTTAACTTTGGAAACTTTGGAACTCAAATTAAAACATAAGCTGAAATTTTCATTAACCTTAAAAAATTACAAGTACAAGAAAGTGAACTACACTAGGTTAAATTACTTAAACTGAAACTAAACTTCAAAAACTACTCCACACCCGGCCTCAAGGGCTTACAAAGACTTATATAGAAGAAAAAAAGCTAGGGTTTCACTTTTTTTCTTTGTCTTCTTCCTCTTTGTGTTTGTTTGCTAAGACAAAACAGCTATTTGTGCTTGTTGTGTGTGTAGAAACACAAACCAATCCTGGCCATTCATTAATCTTGTTGTCCACTCAGGACGATCTAAACCCTTGAAAATTCTTGTCCAATGGTTGAGTTGGGGATTGCCAAGGTGGACGAGTGCCCATGTGGGGGTGGGGTTTGCTGGTGGTGATGGTTTTGGACGGGTATGAACAGTATTCGAGGAGGGGGGAGGTGACAGAGGTGGGGTTGTGATGTTGGCGGGAAAACTTGAGAGGATGTACAGTACATTGTAACAGGTTTAAACTTTGGGGACTTGGCAACTTTAGTCCCCCAAAGTGTATTGTGTTATTACACCTCAAGTCCTTGTGGTGGTAGACTTTTGGGGACTTGGCAGATTTAGTCCCCAAGGGTTATATGTATTCTTGCAAAAGAGGTCCTTTGTGGTTAATAGTTTCAAGCCTTGGCAGATTGAGTCCCTGTGGTTTTATTCTTTGATGAATTGGCAGTTTGGGTCCCTCACAAGTGTTTTCTTCATTTTCTTCATTAAATAAGTTAGGGATTTGGCAATTTTGGCCCCTAAACTTATTTTTCTTCATTCATGGCTTCGGGTTTGACTTTTGGATTTGTCGGGGTTGACTTTGGTTGACTTGGGATTTGTCTTGACTTTGTCTTTACCATGCTTTTCCATTCTGTGTCCGGTTTTGTCGTTTTGGCTTCGTTTTTCGTCCTTTTCTTAGATATCCGTTCCTGCACAACACAATTAGCAAAACAAGCATATTTTTGGCATTTTAAGTCCGTTTTTGGTTATTTTAGCTTGTTTTTAAAGGTAAAAGGTATGTGTATTTAAACACATACCAATAAGGTTTTTTCTTTAACAATTCCCTATGAACAACTTCCTAACTATTAAGAAGTGATTATAGATGTAGGTGGATGAGAAGAATGCTTCAAGGGATGATTTGAGGAGCAATTTTCTTCCTCTATTTATAGGTGAATGCCCATCATCAGTTGGAAGAGTTGGGCAAGCCAAAGGTTGCATCGTAATGGCACTAATAATAATTTTTGTGTAAATATCAAGAAAGTGCGCCGCACAAGGAAAATTGTGCGTCGCACTTGGTGTTTAATTAAATGGCATTTACTTCGTTGTGAAGTACGCCACACAAAAAGAATTGTGCACCGCACTTTGGCCTCGTTCATTAATTCTCCCTTGGATTCTCTTCTAGATTCTTCATATAACGACCGTTAGTGTTTTTAACAGGATTTCTTTGCACGTTTAGTCCTTGTTTTTACTTTGGTTCCTGAAATGAATATTACACAACAAACAATCAAACTTTGCAGTGTTTCATGCGTTAACATATATATTTCATGTATTTTTAGGGATATTTTATGTATATTTGGAGCGTTATCATCCACCAATTCCTCTTCTAGCAGATCTACCACCTCTCCCATTTACTTGTACACCAAATATACCACCCTTAGAACCCCTACCCTACCTTTAGCATATGCATAACATCCATAATCAGGCTTTGTTTTCCTTCCAACTCGCTTCTTTTCTTTTTGTGAACTTAGGCATTGGTTCATTTGTACATTTAGATTTATTATGCCTTATCCCTA
This sequence comes from Tanacetum coccineum, assembly GCA_026074375.1. Lineage (NCBI taxonomy): Eukaryota > Viridiplantae > Streptophyta > Magnoliopsida > Asterales > Asteraceae > Tanacetum > Tanacetum coccineum. The sequence goes on from BQNB010167025.1 coordinate 13,462, forward strand.
ACAATTATCACATCTAATTGTCCTACCAACTATAGACACTTGGGAGTTACTTTCATATTGTGTCTTAACCATTTTCTTTCTAGGTCTCTCAAGCATCTTGCTTACAATAAGTAGCAAAGGTGGTTGATGTTCAGTTCTTTTCCACATTTTAGACCTCATAGCTAGTCTAATAGTAAATTGATAGGCATTAAACCACTTTTCCTAGCTATACCAGTGACTTGTACCCTCCTATGCATCTATATTCAAATGCATGTTGTTTCGACTTATAAGAAGTTTAACACCAATATATATATATATATATACATATATATATATATATATAAGGTGATGTTCTTTTCAGAAGCAAATAAATTGTAGGTTCCATGATCATTCATACAAACCTTAACAATGATGTGTAGAATCAAGATGCAAGAAAATAAAGACTTAATTGATGATTGAGAGAAAACTTTTTGGTGGCTAGAAACCCTAACAATAATATTGTCTACCTAAAAATGAGAAAAACATAGAGTATTTATACTAAGGTTCTGCCCATTCTAGGCTTTTGTTGGGCTTTCCGGGCTTTTTCTTTGTCAGCCCAATTACATTAAT
>BQNB010167028.1:0-14049 GCA_026074375.1 Tanacetum coccineum
TTTTTTTTACGTTCTCATCCGTAGAAAAACGTAGAAAAACGAAATGTATCAAAAAGTATAAAAAACGTATTAAAACGTACAAAAACGAAAAAACAATGTACAAACCCGTAAAAAAACGTAAAACGTACAAAAATGAAAAAACATACGTTTTAATACGTTTTTATACATTGTTTTTTACGTTTTAACAATAATAATATTATTATTATTAATAATTAAAAAAAATTTAAAAATTAAAAAACAAAAACTAATTAAAAAAATTATTTTCAAAATACATCCCTGTGGTTTTTTACGCAATACATCCCTCGTGAGAAGATAACGGAAAAATATTCGCATCGTTCGTCCTCAGGGATGTATTGTGGCAAACGTTTGCCTAACGAAGGATGCATATTGCCAATAGTTTCTGATGGGAATGTATTTATGTGAGAAAGTTAAAACCACATGGATGTATTTTGCAGTTTACTCTAGGCTAAATAAGGAGGAATATGCTTTTGGCATATATCATATGCTTTAGCATAAAGGAATAAACCATGGCATATGACAAGGAATATCCAGAGCCATTATTAGTTTTTGTTACGTTAGCTTAAAAGCACAATAATTCATAATAATTAAACATAGATGGCCGACAACTTTTATCACATGCAGGCCCGACGAGCATCTTTTATTTCTGGATGATTCAATTTTAATGCTTTGAGACAATAATCATCCCACCCCGGGTCCACTATAAAAATTGAATCGTCATTGCATTCGTCGTCTTCTAGAAAGTAGTCTTTGGCTTCTTTGGGCTTAGATGTTGTTGCGGCCCAGTCATTGTGCAAGGGCTTCCAATTCGATGAGAATTCTTCTGGCTTCTTTGTTTTGAATTCAAACGTCTTCCTTTTGGTTAGACCAGTGGTTGTCTTTAGTTGACATTCCAAAGCAGATTTAGGCTTTGCATTGTATGATTACTTGTAGGTTTCGCATGGCTTTGACGGCTTCTTTTGCTGCTAATAACTTAATGTCTTAGGCGATGACTATTCTCCATGCATCAGATTTATCCATTCTAATTGGGGTTTGGTTGGCCTTGAGCTGGTAATACCTATATAGTACTCCTAGTTCTTCGTGTGTAAAGATAGTCCTTGTGAAGATTCTTGCAAGTGGTTGAAAATTTTCATGACTTCTTCGCAGGTGTTCTTCATATTCTTCTGAGAGGCATAGGGGGATTATAGAACTTCCTCCACTAAGTAAAGAGCTGTTGCTGTTAATTGCCTCATTTAACCTGTGCATTCTATAAAATAAAGATTAACAAGTCTTGAGAGAGAATCAGCTAGTGTATTATGTCTCCCTTCTATATGTTCTATGTTAATCTTAACGCTTGTTCCTGTGACTGCATCTGAAAACTTGATCCACCTTTCTCTTGAGGATTTGTTGCTATTGGCTTTATTATAAAAGCTAATAATGGCTTGGCAATCTATCCTTAGAGTAACTTCTGGTTTATCAAGATAGTAAATTTTTTGTTTTTCTAGAGTGTTGATGCATGCCTTAATTTCAGCATCAATTGTGGATTGGGTTGTTGAGAATTTGCCACTTGTGTATGCATAAAAAAAAATTAAGCTTCTTGGACCTTCCTTGCTATTATTCCACTTAACTATTCCTCCCCATCCTTCCATGGCATCCATCTGTTTCTAGGATGATGTAAGCATCCTCAGATGATATTTCGAGGTCTAGGAGATTGTGAACTTGTGTTTTGATTTTTCTGACTAATTCGTCTCCATGAGCATTCGGTTTTCCGTACAGCGGTATTAGGAGTATCCCAAGTTTTGGGATGTGATTACGAGCATAATTAAGGATTCTTAAGAATGGTCTTAACCCCTTTTTGTCTTTAATTCTTCTTCATTGAAGCTCACAATCTTTTAAATGATGTGTGGTTGCAGTTTTATAGCTCCTTCTCCTATGACTACTCCCAAGAAATCTATTGTTAGGACTGCTATCTTCATTTTTGTTGGAGATAAGACTAAACCATTATCTTCACAGATTTTCAGCATCCTCTCCAAATGCCTTGCATGCTTCTTTTCATTCTTTGAGAAAACCAGTATATCATCAATATATACTGCGATGAACAATTTTGTTCCTTTAAAGCATTTATCCATTTTTCTTTAGAATACAGTTGGGGCGTTCTTTAAGTCGAATGGTGATGAGGTGTCATTTTATGCACTATTTCGGGGTCATTTAACCCCCTAAATCATGCAAATATGCCCAGATTACGTGCTTAATCATTTGTTTTCATGTTTTTAACACTTGGATGACTTTTGGAGGAAATACACGTGACTTGGGCTCATTTGGAGAAGAAACAGACAAGATTACACACCTACACCAAATCTCTTGAAGATTTATGCAAACAGTGGCTGGAGACGGCATCGTAGGCATAAAGCGACGCCGTCGTGATCAATATAGTGACAACGTCAGGAATTTGGCTATGACGTCAGGACGTAGCCGACTTAAAGAGGATCTAGAATCGTCTACGTGGTGACGGCGTCAAGATTACAAAGCGACGCCATCGCGTCGACATCTTTATAAATATAAATCCGTTTTTAGGGTTTTAGTGTGTAACTTTGGGATAACTTTGTATAAACCTAGGGAGACGAACCCTAGTAAGGTTATTTAGGGCCTCAAAACCTTATTGTACTACCTTGAATTAATGTTTTAATCAAGTAAGGTTATTTATCATTAATCATTCAATATGTCTATGTGTTGTTTAATTAATTTATCTTCTTGCTTTCTTTATAACATGTGAGGCTAAACCATCCTTTGTATTTATCTATGATTGCATGAACCTTAGGTTGTAGATCCTTTTGATGTTGCTTCTTGATGATGAATGTGCGCATTAGGCTTTAGAAAACCAGCTTTTATTTGTATCGTTGTTGATATGTCTAGGGAAACGCTAGTAGTGTAGAAACGATACCATCGGTAACAGTCTTCATACAACCTTACCCACTTTATGGTTGATCCTTCTTAAGTTATTTCACATGCATTTAATATACTCTTAGGGGCCTTGTAATAGTCTTCTTACCTTATTTGTGTGTTTCACTAACTGAATATTAAATAGACGACGGGTTTGTGTAATCCGTTCATGACCTAGGAAATACTTACACAGATCATCACAAGTGTGATAAAGCAACGGATCTAGTAGAAGCAATCTGAGGAGTAGTGCATGATTAGGTAAATATATTTGCTTATCATAAAGTTATCACCAGTAGATTAGATTATAATTAGTTTGGTTATTAGTTAAACAAACCAATCTCTCAAACCATAGATTTACCTGCTTTCATAAAATATAAAAATACAAAAAGAATCTTCTCTCAACCTCTAGAAATTTGTTAGACCATGATCAACCCTTCCTAACCTATTCCCTTAGAGAACGATAACAACCCTCGAGTCTTGCCTATACTACAATGCAACGATTAGGTACACTGCCTAGGAGATGGTAAAACTTCTTGTGAAGTCTTTGCAACCCTCACATCAAGTTTTTGGCGCCGTTGCATAGGGAATAGTTAGGTTTTGATCATAGTTTAACTTAGTTCTACTCGCTGAATCCTTTCAAGTGAGATTTTAATTCAGTATGTTAGCTTTCTTGTAGTCTATCTTTTTTTGTGCCTTTTGTTTGTAACTCTTTCATTCACCATCATGATGTATGAAAGACCACTTACCTCACCCTTTCAAAACCCACCACGAAACACAACTTTCCCATTCCAAAGATATACCTTGATGTTCCAACTACATCAATATGAATCTCTTTACGATACATGGACTCGCTACAAGGACTTAATTCGAAAAGTCCTGCATCATGGCCTCAGCCTATGGTCCCAACTTTAAATCTTTTTCGATCATATTGATAGGTATACCCAAATAGACATTAACCATGCGACAGGCGGGAACCTTAAGGGGTTAAGTGCTGAGAAGCATGGGAAACCATTGAGGATTATGTCCAATGCGATAAACAAGGGAAAAACCCAACTAGCACTATTTCTAACCAAATAATAACAAATTTAAAGGATCACTTGGTTGGGATGAGGTGGTTAGAGTTAAGATACCTAAGTGCATGTCATGGTTAGATGCATATGATGAGCCTATAGGTGATTTAGATATGATGGAGGATAAGGTAAATAATCCAAGCCCACAAAGTACCCCATAAGTCCTTCCATCATTTGAGGTATACACACCGCCCGTGACTTACCCGGAAGAAGTAGAAGAGACTTTAGGAACCCCAATGGAGGTAGAACCTTTAGAATAAACACAATTAGAGGATTTAGGCTTGAATACTTGTAAGCATGACATTCCTCTTAGTTCTAGGGAAGTTCCTATTTTTGATGAACTAGAGCCTCAACCACAACCCTTACTTAATTGTCTATCCTTAGATGCAAGTCTAGGTAATGAAAGAGGCCCCGGACCACCCATCAAACCACCTAGTCCGGATAGTTTTAGGATGAAGGAAGTAGACCATTTGACCATTCATATACCGCTTTCACCTCATGTGTCATCTTTCCACCTTAGGGATTTGTATTGCGATTATCGCCCATGTGTAGATGACCTTAAGAAACATTATGGATTTAAACCTGGTTTATTAGGACATAGTGGAGCCTTAGGTGTTGATTTTTCAAAATTGGGGATGATAGGAGATGATTGGAAATTAGAATCTGAGGAAGTTTCTCTTCTAGGAAGAGGACTTAATTCACCCCGTTAGGCCAAAATATGCAGAGAAGGTTAGGATTAATGAGACACACCATTTAGGGCATGTAATTCAACAACTAATTTTTCAGCATCTCACCCATTCTCAGAACAATGGTGGTACCGTTACTTTTCACCCGCTCTTGAGAACTCAGTGTAGGGATACCCCTTCTCCCTTTTATCGTTTAACCTAAAGGTAGAGTCAGGATCGTGACTCGAACAAAATAAAATGCTTTTTGGGAGGCAACCCAATTTACCTTTCTTGATATTAGGGTGTCAGTGTGTGTTTTAATTCTTCATAGTTTGTTTTATTATGTTTTACTTTCTTGATAAATCTTGCTTGTGTAATCTTTAACTTCGTCTTAATTTTAATCAAAGGTATTTTGCAACCAATAAGTGTAGGGGAATTTATCCGGCTTTTGAGCCAATTCAAACATGATAAATGAATTGTTTAGATTAATTCACGTCAGTTTCGAGTCATATGATTGAATTGTTAAATCCCAGGTTTTGTACAGCCATTTATACAGAAATTAACTTATGGAATCAAGTGCAGGAACTTTTTCATCAAAAACAAAAATTTCTTTTTCACATACTGTGGAGACGGCGTCACGATTAACACGCGACGCCGTCACCACGACACCTGTGACGGGGTCACCACAACCCTGACGGCGTCAAAGCCCAGTTTTCCGGGAAAATACTCTTAAAGTGTTAATTATCATTGAAAATAAAACTTGCACGGTATTTAATATATTTATTCTTCTAATCATAAACTTGCAAATCCTAATGAATTTAAAAATTCTTTCATCTTATCTATCGAGTCGCACCCTAAATTCATATGGTATATTGGTAAATCGCACATTTTATGCTTGGTATAGTTGTCTTTGTCTTTGATTATAGGTTATATTTGATGAGAAGAAGCTTGGAAGTTCTTAAGAAGTTTTATTGGATGATTCTCGAAGGATGATTTATCCAGTTATCGCATGTTTATTCTCCATTATTGAGTAAACCAGGGGAGTACTAGTTTCTTTTCCTTGTTCTCTTTTCCCTTTATCCGTTTTAACGGGTACTTCTAGAGAACATTCGGGATAATGTTCAACTTAAGTATAGGGGGAAAATAAGCCTTAGAAACTATTCTTTTCATTTTCCATTTCCCTTGTCCTTAAAAAGTAGGTAATTATTATCGAAAACATACTCATAAAAGGGTGATCTTTTACCTATATTTAATTTTTTTTACGATTACACACAACCAAAACAGAGTATTACAAGCGTCCCATGGATTCGAATTTATATGGTAGCATAAAAAAAACCCTCAATTTCCACCCCACAACGTGATGTTCGCCTTTGATATTATACCTTTAGCTTTGTTCGAGTTAAGGGAGTGAGAAATCTTGTGGTCTATTTCGTCGTTATAGATGTGTATGCGTGGTTTTGTTGCCTTTTTTAGAACATTGGTATCAGTTATTTTAGGATTATGAGAGTGTACCGGTAGCATATTAAATTCTAGAACTTGTTTTTGTGATGCATCCCAATACGATAGTAAGTATTAGGATTTGCTTCATAAGAGGCATTAGGATTAACCCATGTTTTAAACATGTAATTCTTATGATGGTCACACCGATCATATATTCTTATGATGGTCACACCGATCATATAACTATCCCACACCCTTGCCATGCACTCACTTTTAGTGCAGGATACCCTAGTACAACCCTCTGAGCCTATCCTTTTTTAGGGTTCTCGTAATTTTTTGGTTAATCCGGACTATTAATGAAAAGCATTGTCACCCTTAAACCAATCGTTACACCCAAAAAGCCTTAGCCTACCTTATATGTACTCGCCTTTAGTACATTATTGTTTTAACCCAAGTTAATTATTTGAGTACACGGTTGCTAAGTCTTTATCCTTGTAAATACAGTTTTGGGACGATTGGGATTCATGGTAGTATTTATTTCACGGAAGAATGGGGAAGAAAAGTTAAGTCAATACCCTATATGCCTGTCAAATGATATCTATGTTATTTTGATCCACCTCAAAATGGGTCATTAGTTAGATTGTAAATATCGAGCATGTAAAAGCTCAAGTGTAGGGGTATGTGTTATAAACCCTATGTGATGTATTATGTTATTAAAAAAAATAAGGAAAAGAAAAAGAAAGAGATTGATGTAGAGTTGTGTAAGTTTGTAGATCTGTTCGGACTTGGTTAGCAACCAAATTTAAAGTGTATGTTAAGTCATTAGCTAACCCTTCCCCTCAAAATCACAAAGTACTAAAAAGGCTATTATCGATTTGTTTCCATAATATTTATTTACACTAACCCACCACTATATACAGGACCTTTATATATTAATGCAATAATCCTTGACCGTTATCCTTTAATAAAACCCCTCAATTTAACATACACATCATCTTACTTAACATATATATAAAAACATAATCAAATTAAAACACATAAAAACCTCTATAAATCTCTAAAACACCCAAAATTCACATATATAAACAAAATATCAAAACCAACTCTTAACTCCTTAATATAATACCCCAAAATCACACTCAATTACCCACCTTTTTTTTTTTTTTTTTTACCCCACCCCACCTTTTTTTTCTTTTTTTTTTATCCTTTTAATTTTCCCCCCCCCCCCCCCCCCCCTTTACCCCCCCCCCCCTCCCCCCCCACATCCCCCCCCCCCTCACCCCCCCCCCCCCCCCCCCCCCCCCAGGTGCCCATCATATTGTTATTGTCTAGGTAGAAAAGCCTATTTGCTTGAGAACAAGCAAATTCCAAGTGTAGGGTATTTGATGAGGTGTCATTGTAACAACCATGACTTGAGCAGGTTAGTCAAACTATTAGTGTTGACTTATGGATCTGTTGCAATGTATGGGATATGTGTTATATGTGTTTAGATGTGTTTTATGTGTTTTTGTAGGATATGTGAGATTGGATAATCAATCCATTGAGCGTGATCGTCTCAATGAGATTGGATTTTTGTTGGATTTTGTAGAGTTCGTTTGTTCTACTTTTGGTGCAAAGAAATGATTTCGGTTGATTGAAGCGGTATCGCGTTAATTGTGTAAGTAATTATACGTTTCCGTATTTATGTGTTAGTATATTAGGTGAGATTCGATTCTAGTAGTAAGGATAGGCAAGAAGAAATTAAATTTCTATTTTTGGGATTGTTGGTTTAAACTAAAATGAATAAGTTTAATTATTTTTAAAAAATCTAGTAAATTGCGTTTACGCAAAAAGGTATGCGCAAATAAGCTTAGATTTTTGTAGAAAAATAAGGTAATGTTAATAATTAAGTAATTAATTAATAAATAAATAAATATAAATAAGGGACCAATCGGCGGTTTGAAGGAAAAAGAAAAAAAAAGAATACAACATCTTACGCTAATTAAAATTGTAAAAGATTATTCATCCTAACACCTTTTTGTAAACCTTTAAATACCAAAAATCCTTCTATCCCCCTTGTATTTAATTGTCCAGCTGTATTTATCAAAGGAGGAAGAAGAACTAATATTTTTTTTCAAGTTTGGTGATTTTTGTGGTTCAAGATTTCAAAGATTTAAGGCATAAATTATAATCTTTGAGTTATATTATCATTACAACATGTCAATACTTATTCTGTGGATAATTGGGGTTTCATAACATCTGTAATTAATGATATAATGTTTAGGAATTTTGTAATAGATAGTTACTACTAGTAGGTATGTAGTTCCTACTGGTAGAGTAAAAGTTCCTGCTGGTAGGTATGTAGTTCCTACTGGTAAGGATAATGTTATAGTTAGTGCTGGCAGAACAAAAGTTATTCCTGCTGGTAGAACAATATTAGTCCTGGTAGTATTATGCTTACTTCGAGTTGATAGTATAGTTAGTTAGTGATAAGGATATGCATGAGATATCCTACCGGAAGTGATAATACTTATCTCTTTAGCGAGTCTTAAGTAACAGGTTGTTAGGGTTTCATGAGTATTTAAGAAACCTACGGTCATAGATGAAGGGGGGACGATTGAAAAACACTTTTATTGTTAATAGAAAAGATCCATAGAGGATCATTGTTTGAGTAATTCTTCTTCTTTAACTCTGTTGTTTATATTCCGCGTAAACAATAGTTTAATTTGTTAGAGTCTCTCTTAGAGTTGCTTATGATTACATAAGTACTCTACAACCTTAACAGGCTTGAAGATCTATCTAGGGCTGGACCTACAAGTGGTATCAGAGCCTGGTTAGAGAGCCTCTGTTAAAGAAAGTTTACTATTCTCACTCATAAAACTTTAAATGACTTCACCAATCCCTTTACCAACATTCCCCACACCATCAATTCCATCAACATCCGAACCTGTGTTCTCTGTGTCAACCTCTGAACCAGCATTTGAATCTCCAAACTCTCAAACCTTATAAAACACACAGTCTCAGCAGCAATTCCAACAATATCACACAACCATTGTCTCAAACAACAATGCAAAATTTCCTTACTTAAAGAAGGATGAATATGAGACGTGGGCCATGAAGATGGAGTACTGGATAATGAACAGTGATCACAACTTGTGGAACATTGTTCTAAATGGAAACAGCAGATAGACAGGAGGATATCCAATAAGGAAATAATTATGATACTTCATCCTGTTTCGGTTGAGGAACACATTGTTGTTCAAAGAGAGACAAAAGCAAGAACAATATTGCTTCAGTCTCTTCCTGAGGATCACATGGCTGATTTTTATCATCTAGATGATGCAAGGGACATCTGGTTGGCTGTCAAATCCAGGTTTAGAGGTAATGATGAGTCCAAGAAAATGCGAAAATCTATGCTGAAGCAGGAGTTTTCGGAATTTAGGGTATCTGAATCAGAGGGTCTGCATAAGGGCTATGACAGGTTTCAAAATGATATGATGTCAACTTAATAGATTGCAAAGCTAAGCAGTACAATGAAGATTGTAACATGAAGTTTCTCTGAGGCATTCCAACCTCTTGGTCACAGGTGGGCCATCACTTCTTCAAAAAACAACTGGTGGTCTGATTATTCTATGCTTTTGATGATCTGTACAACAAGCTTAGGACCCTTGAAATTGATGTGAAGGGTGGCTCAAGATAGGGATCTATGAGTACTTCTCGCTCCTACCCATTCAGCTTTAATTTAGTGCTGGCTTATCACTATTCAAAGATGTCATATGCTGATTCACAAAATCAATCCACCTTCAATCACTTTTTACATCTGCATTCATCCTAGTGCTGATACTTCTAGCAATGTGATTGAAAGTGTTCTCCATTCCTTTGTTGCTGAAAGTGATCCACAATAGCAGATCACTTATGAGGATTTTGATCAGATTAGAAAATTGGATTTGGAGGAATTAGACATCAAATGGCAAATGGCAATGCTTTCTGGTGAATTAAAGATCTTGAAAGAAAGCTGGAAGAAAGATGAAGTTTAATAACAGGGATGCTGCTAGGTTTGACAAGAAGAAGGTCAAATGCTATAAGTGTTCAGAGTTGGGTCACTTTGCTAGGGAATGTACAGGGAAGCAGTTGGATTCTAAAGCAAGGTACTATGCATTCAAACTTAAGGAGCTGGATAAGGTCTGAGAACCAAGGCCTTGTTGTCTGTTGATTCAATGTTAAACTGGTCAGACCATGAAGGTGAAGATGAGGAAAAAGGTGATGCACAAGTATATGGGATGATTGCTGGAGATGATGATGATGCTGCTGGTGATGCTTCTGGTGATGTTTCTGATGCTGCTGCTGAATTTGCTCTTATGGGTTTATCTTCTCAGGTACATACTTGCCCTTTTGGTTGTGAACATAAATATGCAGAACTTAAAAAGGATTTTGATAATCTAGAAGTTCAATATAAAGATTGTTATATCCAGTTAAAGCATATAAAATACATTCAAACCTGATAACAACAGAAGGCTTGGTAACCAAAGCAATCAGCTAGCTTTTAGAAGAAAGAATTAGAATATTAATGCTGGATTTAGAAAACCTACATAACATGTTAAATATACTGAAAATTGATGATCATGTTAAAACTTAAAAATTGGAATGATCAGGTTAAACTTGAGGAGTCTAAGGCAAGGTTTGACAAATGGAAGGAGTCTTCCAAAAACCTGGACAAACTGATCAATAGCTCCATGTCCTCTAGATCAAATTTGGTTTAGACTTTGGAGAAACTTTGATCCGATGGGGTGTTTGATCCCTTGCCCTAGCATCTTTTGGACTCCACACTGAGGATGTAGAGGGAAACTCTCTATGACAGCAATGTTGCAAAAATTCAAGAGTCGTAGCGGGCGATCGACGCCCTGTAGCCTGTAATCGGTCTAGGGCGATTAATTCATTTTTGCAATTTTAGATATATAATTTCAAAGGTACTTGTTATGGATAGGTCAACACTTTAATACACTAAAATTAAATGAGTTCAGAGTTACATTGTTCAAAATCATAGACCATAGATTAATAAAAGTTAACAGTTAAACAATTCAAAGTCACATTGTAAAAAAAATGTTTGACTTTCGTTGACCGATTTGACCGATTTTTGTCCGATTTGACCAATTTGACTGATTTTTTACCGATTTTTGACCAGACCGATTTTTCACCCGATTTGCCTTATTTTCCAAGGTGTATGGCCGAGTAGCGATTAATCAGCGATTACACGGCCGCCTAGGCCGATTTTTGCAACATTGATGACAGGTTTGTCAAAGCTGTTGGAATGCATGTTGTTCCTTCACCTATAACAAGAACATTCATGCCTCCTTCTAACAAGCCTGACCTTGATGATACACAGGTTACCTATGGTTCAAAGTCCAATAATTATTTTGAAAAACTAACTTGTATCTAATGACTTTGTCTCTTGTGATAACAGTGACAAGTCCTCAAACTCAGAGACCATTGGCTTTGCATCCTATGTTTCAAGTGTTAAGTCCTCAAGCTCCAAGACCAATGAACACTTAGCCTCTGCCTCTAGTTCAGTTGATTTCAAGACAGTGTCAAAGACTGCTGACCAAAAACCATGTTCCACCATTGATGATCCTAGTTTTTCTTTTAAGGAGAATGTAACAACTCCTAGGAATATATGTGATAAGAATGGAATAAACAATAGGAGTCATTGTAAAAACAATTCTTTTGTTTTTTTAGTTCTAAGACTTGCTTTGTTTATGGTAGTAAATTTCATTTGATTAAAGGATTGTGATTTTATGAGCAAACATTTGCGGATTGTATAATAAACTATGTGTCATAAATGTCAGCACTATATTCCCTCATTTGTTCCTAGAGCAGCATATGTTCCTGCTGATAGTAGGAATCTACCATCATCTGTTTCTGCTGGTAGTGCTTTTCCTGCTGGTAGTAGGAATAGACCAGCATCTGTTTCTGCTGGTTGGAGAAATCATGCTGCTAGACCTATGACCAGACCAACAAGCCATTATTTTCAATCATTTTTAGAAGGCATAGTGTTTTAACAACTGTACATGGATGAGGGAAGATGGGGAATGCTGTTTAAGATCTCAGCAGGTTGTTCTTGGGAAAATTAAAAGGCCATTAAGCAGTGGGGATTCCAAGAAAACAACTGGTGGATCTCATCACTCTACTGGTTTTAACTCTTAAATGATCACAAGGCAGGTCCAAGTCTGTAATGACTCGGGTCTCCGATGTACTTCTAATGTTGTTGTGTATTGTTAATTTGTAGGTAATCTCATACGAATAAAGATTTAGGATTGTAGATAGTGGTTGATCAAGAAAGCATGACAGTAATAAGGGAGAATTGGATGACTTTATGAAGAATTAGTGCCAATAGTATCGGCTAGGGATGATTAGTGCCACAAACTACAAACCACAGGGATGATTTTTGCAGTTTACTCTTTTGAAAATGTTTATTATGTGGAAGAGCTTCAAAACTTTAATTTGTTCTCTGTATCACAAATTTGTGATAAAAAGAACAAAGTCCTTTTCACTGATACAGAGTGCCTTGTTCTCACAAAGGAGTTCCAACTACCTGAGAATAATCAGGTTGTTCTTAGAGTTCCAAGAAGGCACAATCTCTACAGCTTCAATTTGACTGAAATCCAACCTGAAAGAGATATCACCTGTTTGCTGGCAAAAGCATCCTCTGATGAGTCTACAAAATGGCATAGAAGGATGGCTCATGTGAATTTCAAAAACATCAACAAGCTGGCAAAGCATGGATTAGTCAATGGGCTTCCCTCCAAACTCTTCACTAATGAGCACAACTGTGTTGCCTGCAACAAAGGAAAGCAACACAAGGCTTCTTACAAGGCCATCACAGCTGTGAGCACCATTTCTGAGCCTCTCCAGTTACTTCACATGGATCTTTTTGGTCCTACTTCCATCAAAAGCATTGATCACTGGTCTTGTGAAAAAATCCACAACTGGTGGATGTCAGTTCCTGAGTAGAAGATTGATCTCATGGCAGTGTAAAAAGGTTCAATTTTATGAACACCAAATTTTTTATTGATAATCAGAGTACCATCTGCATTGTTAAACATCCAGTTTTTCACCAAAGAACAAAGCACATAGAAATTAGGCACCATTTTATTAGGGATGCAAATGAGAAAAATCTTATTCATATGCTTAAGATTCATACAGATGAAAATGTGGCTGATTTATTAACCAAGGCATTTGATGGACCTAGGTTTAATCATCTAGTGGTTCACATTGGCATGCTTAATCCCTAGATGCCATGGTTAAGGAGAGGATTTGAGTCCAAGGGGAGGACTACATTTGTAAAATTTTCTAAGTAGTAGGTTTTTCTTGTATGTTTACCACTTAGTTTTCAACATATTTTTCTTCTGGTAGTTTTCATATTTTTTTACTGAAAACAATGATCCTCTATGGATCTTTTCTATTGATAATAAACGCCTGTTTCTAATGAATTAATTAGTTATATTCATCCAAGCCATAGGTTTCTTAAATACCCATGAAACCCTAACTAAAAGCTAAAGTGATAAGTGTTATCACTTCCTAGGATATCTCACGCATATCCCTATTACTAACTAACTTTACTAACAACCCGGAGTAAGCGTAATACTACCAGGAATAATATTGTACTACCAGCAAGAATAATATTTGTTCTGCCAGCACTAATTATAATTACCCTTACCAGTAGGAACTACACTACCAGCAGGAATTGTTTACTCTACCAGTAGGAACTACATACCTACTAGTAGGAACTATCTATTACAAAATTCCTAACATAACTTTTCCTAGGTGGAAAAGTTACTTATATACCCCGACACAATAAGTGACGTTTGAGATATTTGACTAGGACCCGGGCTCGGGTTCTGCTTGGGATTAAACCCAAAACATATACAATATTAGATTAATTATCAAGCCCAATTCCCGAT
>BQNB010167030.1:0-14049 GCA_026074375.1 Tanacetum coccineum
GCTTTCAACCTCCTCTTCTTCATCAAGGCTAACAATCTCTTCTATTAAATGTTTCTTTGGTTAACAATCTCTCCAGAAGATGATTCTTGATTTGACTTTGAAGATCTTTAATGATGAGGAAGTTTGTGATTATCAGAGTTGCTGAATTTGACATGAACTTGAGCTTTCTGACCGATAACATTCTTGTTGCATTTAAGCTGAATGTATGACTTTTGAAGCTTGAGTATGAGCACGTGGTAATGAATTCGACTTTGCTGGAATAGGGCTGCAACACCGACGTTTGTACCTGCATTTGAATGTTAGTAATAAACAGCAGATATGGACGAATATAGCTTTGTCATTCGTCAAGTTTTGGTTGCAATAACCTCTGGTTCCGTGAGGACCAACCTGTGATCAGGTAGGTTCATATTGGAAGAACCTCATTCACAGGATTTCCAGCTTAAAGCGTAGGATCTTCTAACACATGCTTGCATGTTCTCATTACCAGAACGTCTCAAAGCAGACAACACGATAAGAGTGAATCAGATAGTTACTATCTTTCTGATTAAGTCGTCAATTCATTTACTGGACCAAATTGATATCCAGTTATCATAAGTTTGATTCATATAGAATCTCGCAAGTCACCTACAACAGTGCTGTTTGATGGTGACACTAGAAGGATTTCCATCGTCACTGTGAATACTAAAGAGTATCACTCTGATGTTCTGGCAAGATCACAAGGATAATGCGTAGGACTCTTTTATACCAATTGTTGTATATTGATGAACAACAAGTGTTATACATGAATTGTGTCCTAATGAGATTTATAATTTGATCTCTCTTGGCTCTAGACTCGATTTGTGCACTCTAGTTTTAGTAATCGGAGGCTGGAGCTGACTGCCACCTTTTCAATATCAACAATCTCAGAGTGAGATGTCAATAGATAATGTGTGTATCTCCGTGACAAATGAGACAAGTCTCTTTTGAGAGAAACTCGAATGGCTAGGAAGGGTTGTGCATTGTATCACTGGGTCCATGACGGCTTTCTTCAATATCAACAATCATCTTTGTGATTTTGATAGATTATGTATTAACCCGGTTTCTGCCTAAGTTGTGTGGAGGGCTTCTTTCTTATCACCCTTTGTCCATACATTTCTTTTTCTTTCTTCAACCCCTTTATGTTGTGATTGTTCCGGTGGTAACTCATGTCTTAGTCAACATTTTCCCTTATTCTCATTCATCTCCAATCATACCTAAGGACTTCTAATCTAACTATGGAATGTCCATGAGTAGATCCCTCTGATTCTGGTTGGATCATAGTACTTATACCTAACCTTAACCACCTTATGACTTCATCGATGTCGTGAGTGAATTGGTTGTTGGTATAGTGATCGAACCTTAAAACCATTTAAATTCAGTCAAAGTGTTTGATAGAAATCAAGACGTTTTAACACTTTGAGAGTTTCATTCTTTTGAAATGCCCCCCCCTACACATGTGCATCAATATTTGAAATGATTTCGCACATGAAGGAAAGAGTCATGCACTTAGAGTCTTAAAGATCATATTATTCTTAATCACATTTAATCACATTTTCTCCCCTTATTTAAAATATTAAATCTCTTAGTATTTAAAATATCAATTGATTAAAATTTGTTGACATGAAAAGTTTCATTAGGAGAAAAATGTTTCTACAAGATTGCATGAATTAGTGAGCATTTTTTTGATTGCTCCCCTTCAACAATATATGCGGGATACCAAATATTTTTAAAACTTGACATTACAAGGAAAAATGATATGACATCACAAATATGTTGAAGACGGAGTGAGATGCCTTAGTGAATAGTGTATATTATGACTTGACATTTGATATACTGCATTTTAATTTCAGTTAAATATTTTTGGATATATAAAACTGATATTTAGGAGATGTACCCAAAATACATTAAAAGGCTTTTGGTTTTAAAAGCTCCCTCTCAAAAATTAATTCACTTTTTAAAATGACATTTTTGAGTATATTGTACCAATTGTACCACTTATAAAAATTGAATATTGTTCCAATTGTTACATATCTTGAGGAAGGGAGTGTTGAACACACAATTTAAACAAATACCACTTATTATGTAAAAACTTTGACATTAAAAGTTTTTTTTGAAAAATTATGTTCAACAGTTTAAAAAACTATTATAGAAAACTTCTCTTCTATTTTTAGAGTAAGCGCATTGAAGCATATACTTCCCTAAGTAAGCCATTGTGATGAGCTCAAAACTTTTGAATGTTTTGGTTAATTAGCTTAAGACCCGAGAAAAATTGACTTTCTCATTGACATTATAAGTTATCTTTAAAGATATACTTTCCTTACAATTAGGTCCGAGTTATGTACTGATTTGTACATAAGTCATAAAGAAAACTTAGAAATAACATGTTTTGAAACGTTTGAACTCTTGCTCGAACTTCATTTATACACCCGTGACAATGTTAATCAACATTTCTAGGTACGTAAATGTTATCGATTCCAAAAGACATGTCGAGAAGATACTTTTTGGTATTTTTTGAAATTTTTTGATTTTGTATTTTGTTTTTCTAGGTTTTATATTTTTGTATTTTCTTTTTATAGGTTTTATATTTTTGTATTTTCTTTTTCAAAAATATTTACAAATCAAAATAAAGAGAAAAATCAAAAATATTTACAACTTCGATGTTTGATATATTAAGTAGATTCATTTTCCAGAGCCTCCAGTTTTGCTTGAGTCAAACATCTCATACCAAGTCATTTGACGAGATACTTAAACCTATCTTCGGGTAAGGCTTTAGTAAACAGGTCAGCTAATTGGTATTCAGTTCCGACAAAGAATAATTCAACAATACCCTTTTCAACCTGTTCCTTGATAAAGTGATATCTGACATCAATGTGCTTGGTACAGGAATGCTGGACTGGATTGCACGAGATGGCTATGGCTGCCTTTGAGTCACAATACATAGGTATTTTATCAAAGTGAAAGCCATAATCTGTGAGTTGAGTTCGTAACCAGAGAACTTGAGCACAACACGCAGATAGAGACACATACTCGGCTTCTGTTGTAGACATTGAAGTGCAGTCCTGCTTCTTGGACGACCAGCTAACTAGCTTATCACCTCCTAGAAATTGTATTCCACCAGGTGTGCTTTTACGTGTATCGAGACAGTCCACATGATCTGAATCTGAAAAAGCAGTTAGTTCGAAACCGGTGTCATTCGGATACCATAGACCCATGCTAATGGTATTCTTAAGGTACCGAAAGATCCGTTTAACCTCCTTGAGGTGCTTTTTAATTAGTCTCGCTTGATAACGAGCACAATAACATGTTGCATGTACAATATCTGGTCTACTTGCTGTTAAGTATATGAGTGCCCCGACCATGCTATGATATTTCATTTGGTCAACGGGTGTTCCACTAAAGTCAGCATCTAGGGGTTTAGTAGCCATTGGAGTACCAATGCTGTCACATGAGGTCATACCATGCTTTTTATGTATCTCTTGAGCATACTTAGCTTGGTTAATAAAGATACCACGTGGGGATTGGTGGATCTGAATTCCTAAAAAGAATTGCAGCTCCCCCATCATAGACATTTCAAACTTGTTGTGCATTAGCTTTTCAAACTTTTTAGAAAGTTTTGGGTTCGTAGAACCAAAAATTATATCATCAACGTAAATTTGCACAAGCAATATGTCTTCCCCTTTTTTAGTAATGAACAGAGTTGGATCAATAAAACCTTTGGAAAATCCTTTGGGTACCAGGAAGTTAGAGAGTTCATCATACCACGCTCTTGGAGCTTTCTTTAGTCCATATAAAGCCTTCGTGAGACGGTAGACTTTGTCAAGATGATGTGGGTCTACGAATCCATCTGGCTGATTGACGTACACTTCTTCCTTCAGAGGTCCGTTAAGAAATGTTGTCTTGACGTCCATCTGGTATACTGGAAATGATTTGTGTGCATCATACGCAACGAATAACCGAACAGCTTTCAATCGAGTGACTAGTGCGAATGACTCTTTGAAATCAATTCCTTCCTGCTGACCATATCCCTTAGCTACAAGAAGAGCTTTGTTGGGGATAACAGTATTCTCTTCATCATGTTTGTTTTTCCAAAGCCACTTCATGTTAATGACATTTTTACATAATGGTCTGTCGACTAATTCCCATATATCTAGTCGTTCAAACTGGTGAATTTCTTCCTGCATCGCTTTAATCCATGCAGAATCAGCCATGGCTTCTTTGATGTTCTTTGGTTCGGTTTGACTCACGGTGAGTGCGAACGTACACATCTCACCATCTGTTTCTAGCTGACGTCTTGTTCTAATTGATTGAGAAGGATTTCCAATGACTTGTTCTAACGGATGATCTCTTGTCCAACGATGTTCAGAGGGATGTCGTTAATAGAATGTATGCATGTTTGATGAATCAACATATCGAGGAGATGTCTCCCCTTGTTTATGTACCGGTGTACTGAAGATGTTGATAAATTTGTCTTCTTCAACTTGGGCATTTTCTTTATTAGTTTCTGCTTGATTAATGTTCTCAGTAGCAGTGACAGTTGGTGCTTGAGTTGGTGCTTGACTTGTAGTTTCAGGTGTTGTTTGAACGTTCAATGGAGGTGTATCTGCAGCAACGGTTGTTGAAGTAGATGGGGTTGTGTTGTGTTGTTGACGTTGATCAGGTGCATCAACAGCATGTACAGCAAAAGACTTTGACACAGCTAGAGTAGTTCCATTGAGTAATTCATCGATCATCAGACTAAATAGCAAATCCAGCTCATTTGACGTTGTAACTATCTCAGCTGCATGAGGTACATTTTCTTGACTTTGGTGACCGGGACTTAAACTGACTTGTTCAAGTGCCGTTGTCAGACATTGTGGAACGGGGTCAGAACTGACGTGATCTGACGCCATCTGAGGCAATTCGTCAAAGTTAACATGAATGGTTTCAAATATCACTCTTGTTCTCTTGTTATATACCCTGTAAGCTCTTGACTGAGTAGAATACCCTACAAAAATACATGCATCACCTTTTTCTTTCATCTTGTCAAGATTCTCCCCATCTTTGACAATATAACATAAAGAGCCAAATATGTGAAAGAATTTTATAGACGGTTTTCGGCCATTGATGATGTGATAAAGAGTTTTCTCATGTCTAGGAATTACAAGTGAACGATTTTGAGTAAAACATGATGTGGCAATTGCTTCAGCCCAAAAGAACAAAGGAAATTTAGCGGCACTTAGCATTGTTCGAGCAGCCTCAACGGTTCTGTCTTTCGACAACTCTATTTTGTTTAGGTGTTTGAGCAGTTGACGTTTGCTATTCAATACCTTCTTGAGTAAAGTATGCATGAAGAGTTTTATTCAAGAATTCGGTGCCTTTGTTAGTTCGAACTATTCTTACTTGAGCGTAAAGTCTTCTTTGAACAAGTTTGAGGAAATTGATGAGAACTTCAGGTGTTTCGTCTTTGGACCTCAAGAAGTGAGTCCAAATATATCTTGAATAGTCATCAACAATTACCAGCACATATTTCTTACCATTAAAGCTTTCTACCCGCATTTCTCCACATAAGTCCATGTGGAGAATTTGTAACCGTCTCATTGAGCTTGGGGTAGTTTTGTCTTTAAAGACTTACATTTTGCTTTCCCCAACTCACAAGAAGAACAAATATGATCTTTGACGAATTTCAATTTGGGAAAGCCAGTCACAATATCATACTTCAAAAGCAAGTTGATGGTATCAAAGTTTAGATGTGAAAGACGACGATGCCATAACCATGTGATGTGTCGTTGTATGGTGTATATTTTATTGTTTCAAGTTTTAAATTTATATTTTGCTGAGCAACCAAAAACAACACTTAAAACGCCAATGTAACCCGCTCAGTAGTATTTCGTGGTAATAGGTGTACGATCACTGAGGAGCGAGGTTAAATCCTATCAATTTAATTAATATCTTGGTTATCTATTCAATGTTAATATCATTATAGATTGTTAGAATTAGAAAAAGACCGTTCACCAATCTACGCCCGTGTATTTTACTGTTTTATTATTGCTCGTAGTTAAAATTGTTAATAGTACGATTTCGGTATAAAGTCGTGTACTAATATCCCGGTATATTGTAAGTACTTATATAAGCCTCTTCAACTTTGAAGAGGCAAGGCTAGTCATTATTTGTCCTTTTCATAGAAACACATTTTCTCGTCAAGTAGAAAACTCTCTAAGAGTTTCTCTCTCCAAAAATCCAAGAATCGACCCCCGTGTTATGATATAGGATATATATACCAGTAATTGGTATCAGAGCTAATAGATGATTAGATCCGTCTGTATGTGTGATTTCTTTGCTTGATTTAGATCGAAAAGTTACCTTTTGTGAAGCACTTAGCTCGTTTTTTAAGACTTCAATTTTTGGTTTTTGTATTGATAAAGGTTGGTGATTATAGTAGTCTATTACCTTATGGTACTGGTGTTGTGCAGAAAGAAACAGCAAAATCGTATCAAAGGGTGAATTATAGAGGTGGTTTTGTGGTGATAAAAGTCCGTTGTTCTTCCGTGAGAGAGCCAGAATTTCTTCACGCGGTTTGCTGAAATATAATATTTTTATTAAGTAGTTACCACCCCTCCTGACACAAGCGGCGGGTTGCTAGGTGGCTAGTGGCTCAAGAGCGAGTTTGTTACTAAGCCACGAGTTGCTTACCCAGCGGTTTTTTGAAACAGGATTTATCAGCGGGTTGAATATTTTAATAGCAAATATCTAAAGGAAACTCTGGCGGTTTGTAAACTCAATGGCGGTTTGATTAAAATATAGGTGGCGGTTTGTATTCCTTCTTCGCGGCGGGTTGCTTGGCAGCGAGTTGTGTTCTGCGAGTTGCCTTAAAATTCCACCGGCGAGTTGCCTTATTTCTTTGCAGCGTTTGGTAAGCCCTCTGGCGGCGAGTTAAGCTCAGTCTTAGAAAGTTTGAAACATTTCAAACTCGAGATTTAATATCCAAAAAACAAAAATACGAATAACGTAACCTCACCACTTTTAACGTACCCTCACTAATGATCGATCAAGACTGATATCATTTCACAACAAGTTCAAGATGTCTAATATGTCGGAAGATATACAGTATGCCGGTTCCGATACACGCCTACCCATGCTTGACAGAACAGATTTTGACTCTTGGCAACAACGCATTCTTCTGTATTGTCTCGGAAAAGATAATGGAGAAAACATCATGAAATCGATTACTGAAGGTCCATTTCAAATGTGAATGGTCATACAAACTGTTGCTGAAGAAACTGAGGGTGCACTCCAACTTGGTCCAGAACGTGCTAGAGTCTTTACAGACCTTACAGCTGAAGAAAAGGAAAGGTATAAAGCTGACATTCGTGCTACGAATATCTTACTTCAGGGTATACCAAAAGACATCTATACACTCATCAACCACTATACTGACGCTAAAGACATTTAGGACAATGTGAAGATAATTCTGAAAGGTTCTGAATTAACAAAGGATGACAGGGAATCACAATTATACGATGAGTTTGAACGCTTCCTTCAAATCAAAGGAGAGACCATTCATGTTTACTATGTTAGGTTTTTGAAGCTCATTAACGACATGAGAAACATCAAGATGACCATGTCCAGAATGCAGCTTAACTCTAAATTTGTGAACAACATGTTACCTGAATGGAGCAGATTCATAACTGAAGTAAAACTCAACAGAGGTTTGAAAGAGTCTAACTTTGATCAGTTGTATGCTTACTTGAAGCAACATGAGGTGCATGCTAATGAGAACAGAATGATGATGGAAAGGTTCATTCAACCAACTAATGATCCTTTGGCACTAGTGTCTAATGCCTCAGTTCAGCAATATCCAACACAATCATCTGAGTCTCCACAATTCTCAAATCAACCATCACTTGTTGATAACTGTCAAATGGACACAGGAAGCACTTCAACGGATAACTTGATTGAAAGCCTAACCAACACACTTGCCCTCCTCAATCAATCATTCAAAGCACATCTTCCTCAAATGAACAATCAACTCAGAACTTCCTCAAACGCAAGGAACAATGCTACAGTTCAAGACGACAGAGTTGTTGTTCAGGATGTTCGAGGTAGATACAATGCGAATAATCAAGGAAGACCATTTCAGAGGAACAATGCAAGAGGAAATGTTGTAGCTGGGAATGTTGGAGGTCAGAACAGAGTTGGAAACATGAATCCTGGTCAAGCTAAACCCATTATGTGCTACAACTGCAAAGGAATCGGGCACATAGCACGAGAATGTCCACAACCAAAGCGTCCTCAGGATTCAGACTACTTCAAAGACAAGATGCTGCTGATGAATGCTCATGAAAATGGTGTTGTACTGGATGAAGAGCAGTTGTTGTTTCTTGCAGGAGAACAGGTCACCAATTTTGATGACGATGTGGATGATTTGGCACTCAATGTGGACCATGTCTTTGAAGCTGATCAATGCGATGCATTCGACTCTGATGTTGATGAGGCTCCCACCACACAGACCATGTTCATGGCAAATCTTTCATCTGAAGATCCAATCTACGATGAAGTCGGACATCATATGCTCCGAATAACTCAGTTTGTAGGTACAAGAACATGATACCTTTGTAGATCATATAGAAGAGGTATCCATGAAGTAACGAGAATGTAAAGTGACGTAACAATACAACTACATTGTTAACACTGATGCAGACTATACGAGTGATAGTAATGTTATTCCATATAATCAGTATATGGAGGACAACGAAGAACATGTTGTACAAAGTAATGTATCTTCTGTTCAAAATGATGCATTGATGTCGATTATAGATGATATGCATGAACAGGGTGTCCAAAGTATGTCAGCAAATAAGCAGGTTAAAGTAGTTAATGACACATTGACTTCTAAACTTGCGAGATATAAGAAACTAGTCAGGGAGTATGAAAAACGGGCAAAGTTTGAATTAACTGAAAGAGAACAAAAGATTGATGAACAAATGAGAATAATTATCTCTGACCGAAATAGAAAGGAAACTTATTTAAAATCGGAACTTCATTCTGTACAAATGCAACTTCATTCTACTGTTGACCATAACAAGTCAATGAAAGAAGAAGTGACAACCTTGAAAAAGGATTTTACACAAAAAGAAGATAAATACGTTGAAGAGTTTTTAGACATAAAAAAGCTAAAAGAAAAGGTTGAAGATAGATTATTCAAACAAGATCAGTCTGTTTAAACGGTGCACATGTTATGTAAACCAAAACCATTTTATGATGAAAAGATAAAGGTAGCAATAGGCTACAAAAACCCCTTATGTCTCACACGTGCAAAGCAAGTTCAGTCTGCCCTATATAATGGTACTAAAATAGTCATGATCAATCATAAACCTGCTGTTGTGCACGACTCAGAGGAAACTCTTGAGATAGCTGAGTTAACTAGGAAAAGAATATATGAGAAAATGAAAAGCCCTCAGTGTATTCAAAATAAAGTTAAGTTTGCACCGCCAGATTACTCAAAAGAGAACTATCTTGCAATCTTTGCACCTTAGAGAGATTTGACCCCTAAACAGATATTTTGGGCCAAAGATGAAAATGACAGGAAAAAGGTTGAAGCCTCAGTTCTTAAACCACTTTCAACACCGACTGTGTATCCACCCAATACACCTGTCAAGCTTGTCCCCAGGGTTCTCCCAACAAAAAGTCAAGTGAAAATTAATCTTTATACACTCACACAACTTTTTACGGAATTTGACAAAACATGTAAAAAGAGAATCACACCAATAGGTGTCACAGAAGGGGAAAGAGGTTTTGAACAAACAAAAAGATGTTACCTCACTGAAGTCATACCATTTTTCAAAACTCTTAAACAACACTTTGAAGGAGTTCAAAAGGCTCTCTTTAAAGAAGTTAAAGAAATGAAAGAAATTTTTGATCAAATGTCAGCAGAGGTAGACCAGAATATTGTGGACAAGTAATGTGCTGAAATTGAAAGGAAAAGCCTTCTCATTACAAACGAGAATCTAATTGCTAATTGTTTGTCGAATCAATTGATGTTTGCTGTTGAACAATCACGTTGTCTAGATCTTGAAGCTGAGATATCTAAATTACAAAATGAGAATCAAAAGGATGTTAATGATGAAATGATAAGAGGTTTTAACAAACTTGAGGTGGATTACCTGAATTTGCAATTGAAATATCAACACCTTCAAGAAAACTTTCGAAATAACAACTCACAAACTTCTCAGGATGTTCCTAAATTTGACTCATTTTTCAGAATTAAAATTCTAGAAACACAGCTTCAAGAAAAGGACAACGCAATTAGAAACTTGAAAGCTCAAGTCTCTAAAATGAATGACAGAAGTTGTGAAACTTATAATGCTAAAGATGTCACTGCTCTTATTGAACAAAATGAATGCGTTAGAGTAGAACTAGAAAAGGTCAAACAACATTACAAGGAATTGTATGACTCCATTAAGATTACGCGTGCTCACACTAGTGAAAAGACATCTACCATGTTAAATGAAATTGAGAGTCTAAAGGCTCAGTTGAAAAGCAAAGTGTCTTGTGTCACTAGTGACTCTGTCAAACCAAAAGTTCTTGCGCCTGGCATGTATGCCATTGATGTTAAACCCATCCCGCATCCCCTTAAGAACAATAGGAGTGCTCATTTAACCTATATCATCCATCTTAAAAAGAGTGTAGAAACAGTTAGGGAGATTGTAGAGGAAGCTAGAGTAGTTAAACCACTGGATAATGCACTTAACTATGCTTGTCAATACACTAAGCTATCTCAGGAATTGCTAGAATATGTGATTGGCACTTGCCCAAAAAGTTTCAATGAAAGAGATAACAAGGCTCCCTCTACCCCTGTAACTAGGAAAAAGCAAGTAACTTTTAATGATAAACCAGGAACTTCATCTAGTAACACACAGAAACACGAAGTGCACCAGAAAGTTCAACAGACTAATGTCCCCGTGATTCATTCTACAGGAGTAAACACTTCCACCGAAGCAAGCGGATCAAAGCCTAGAAGCAATACAAAGAAAAATAGGACCATGCCTGCTAAGAGTGAGAATAAGAAGAAAGTAGAAGACCATCCTAGGACAAATAATTCAGTATGGACAAAAGTGAATCGGGTTGATTCTAGCATTAGCTCTAAGCATTTCGTAATTAATTTGAATTCTGAATATGTGTGCAAAACTTGTAACACATGTTTAAACTCTGCAAGTCATGAAATATGTGTTGTTAATATCTTGAATTCTGTAAATGCTTCCCCCACTGTTAAAATTGTCTTGAATAAAGGGAAGCAGATCTGGAAACCAAAAGGCAAACTCTCTGATAATAGTTTGAACAAGACCAAGCAGGTTTGGAAAGCAACGGGAAAACTTTTTGCTAATGTTGGTTATCAATGGAGAACCATAGGAAAGAAAGTCGCCTTAGGAAAACTTAATTATGGTTATCAATGGAGACCCACAGGAAAGAAATTTGCCTTAGGCGAACTGTGCCCTTTAACTAAGCTTTCTGTGCAATGTCCTATCATAACTGCTAACCACCAGGACCCCAACAAAAATGGGGAACCGAAATTCCAAACTCTCTACACTCGACTATTTTCAAATGCAGGTCGTACAGGTCATCCTTTGGTATCTGTACTCAGGTTGTTCAAAACATATGACGAGGAATCGTTTAAAGCTCAAGAACTTTATGGAAAAGTTCACCGGGATAGTCAGATTCAGGAATGATCACTTCGGGGCTATCATGGGTTATGGAGATTATGTTATTGGTAACAATGTGATCTCCAGAGTCTACTACATGGAGGGACTTGGACATAATCTATTCTCTGTAGGGCAATTTTGTGATTCTGATCTTGCAGTTGCCTTTAGAAAGCATTCTTGCTTTGTTCGTGATATTAATGGTGCAAACTTAATTAAAGGTAGTCGTAGCACCAATTTGTACACGATATCGATTGATGATATGAAGTCTTCTCCAATACGCGTGTTGTCTAAAGCTTCCAAGTCTAAATCATGGCTGTGGCATCGTCGTTTAAACCATTTAAACTTTGGCACAATCAATGATCTTGCTTGAAAAGATCTGGTTAGAGGTCTACCAAGATTGAAGTTTGAAAAAGATCATCTTTGCTCAGCCTGTCAACTTGGAAAAAGCAAGAAGTTCTCCCACAAACCAAAATCTGAAAACACAAATATGGAAGTTCTTCATACCCTTCACATGGATCTGTGTGGTCCAATGAGAGTCCAGAGTATTAATGGGAAGAAATACATTTTAGTCATCGTGGATGACTATTCAAGATTCACATGGGTAAAGTTTTTGAGATCAAAGGATGAGACTCCAGAGTTTGTCATTAACTTTCTTAAGCAAATACAAGTTGGTCTTAACAAAACAGTCAGATACATTCGAATAGATAATGGAACGGAATTCGTCAACCAAGTTATGTCTAAATATTATGAAGGTGTTGGCATATTTCATCAAAAGTCTGTTCCGAGAACTCCTCAACAAAATGGCGTTGTCGAAAGACAAAATCGTACACTTGTGGAAGCAGCACGTACAATGCTGATATTCTCAAAAGCGTCGATGTTTCTGTGGGTAGAAGCTGTCGCTACTGCTTGTTACACCCAAAACCGATCCCTAATTCATACTCGTCACAACAAAACCCCATATGAGCTTGTGCATGATAAGAAGTCTGATCTTACATTTCTCCGAGTATTTGGTGCTCTATGCTACCCTACAAATGATAGCGAAGATCTAGGTAAATTGCAAGCCAAAGCTGACATTAGGATTTTTGTTGGTTATGCTCCTAGTAGGAAGGGTTTTCGAATCTACAACAAAAGAACCCGTCGAATAATGGAAACAATTCATGTCACATTCGATGAGCAGCATCAGAGAATGGCTCCTGTACACATCAGTTCAGGACCCGAGCCTATGTCGATGACGCCTGGACAATTCAGTTCAGAGCTCATACCTAATCAGGTCCATGCAACCAATTATGTTCTACTGACGGATAAAGATCTAGAGTTATTATTTCAACCTATGTTTGATGAATACTTTGAAGTAACTAGAGTCGATGCACCAGTACCTTCGGCTACTGCTGTTAACGCTCATGTTGTTCCACCAGGTACATAAGTGTCTACAACATTTGCTCAAGATGCACCGTCAACAAATTTTTCACCATCATCATCTGGAATACAACCTCCAGTCATTCAACGTGATGTTGCAGTTGGACCCACTATCGAAGACACTGTCACACCCCGTAAATTCTCGGTTAGTATTTCGACCCACTCCGGTCATCTACTTTAAATTTTATACGTACGTTTAAATCTGACAGTTTACCGGGGAACTAAACTGCGTAAAAACTGAGAAACGTCACCGGACGCGTTCCGGCATCGGTTATAAATTATTTTAGGCATTATATGTGTTATATTAGCTTTCCTGAGTGTTTCGTGATTTTAATCACTTCCGATATAAATTTTAGGGTTTTATCCTTTAAATAGCGTTTTTCGCGTTTTTGACCAAACGGAACCCCGGAAACTCGAAGTCTTTTCGTGTAAACTCAAGTTATCGTATTTCTAGTGTCATACTACTAAAAATTTCGTTCACCTCCTTTCCCTAGCCAAAATGTGGCGCCTAAACCACAACAACATGTATACTTGAACTCTAAATTAAAGATTTGGCATCTTATTTTGAAAGCCTCACCCATGTGTGCATGTAAACTTGGAAAATGACACATGAGAGTGTCACTCTCATGAGTATACTTATCATACAACACTTGCATGTGAATACTTACACTATTCTTACACATTTGACTAGTGACTTTGAACCATATCCATCTTGAGTGAACCTTGGCTAGTAAAAATTTTGTGTGGTCTTGCCTTGTGAACCCAAAACCGGACGCACCCTATGGTGAGCCAAGAAGGAGTGGTTCAAGCCACATGACTTGAACTATGATCCACAAAACCCTAACTTGATCCTATAAATACCCTACCTTCTCACACTTAGGTTATAACACATTACACTAGCCTCAAAAATTTTCTTTCTTCCTCCCTTGTGTCCCTAGCT
>BQNB010167031.1:0-14048 GCA_026074375.1 Tanacetum coccineum
AACGGCTTGCATATAGTGTCGACAACCCCAAGCCCTGAAATAAAGTTCCGCAACCATAATGCATGAATAGTAATCTCATAACAAGCTACAAGTTCTTCTTTCATGATAGATAAATCTTTCAAGAATTTTATCGATATAGGCCTTTTGAGACAATCCTAATAGACCTTTAGATACGTCATGGAATATTGAAATTCTAATCACATAAGATGTCTCACCCATATCATTCATTTTAAAATTCTTAGAGAGATATCCTTTAGTCTTGTGCAATAAACCAAAGTCATTAGTCGCAAGCAAGATATCATCAACATATAGAACCAAAAATAAAAACTTGCTCCCACTAATCTTGTGATATATACATCGATCAACGATGATTTTTCTTTAAAACCGAAAGATGTAATGGCATTATTGAACTTAATATACCATTTTCTAGAAGCTTGTTTAAGTCCATACATTGATTTCTTTAGTTTACACACCATCTTTTCTTTACCATTAATGAAAAACCCTTCAGGTTGTTCCATATAAACTTCTTCCTCAAGATTTCAATTCAGAAAGGCGGTTTTCACATCCATTTGATTTAGCTCTAAGTCAAAATGAGCCACTAATGCCAATATTATTCTTAATGAATCCTTCTTTGAGACGGGTAAAAAAGTCTCATTGTAATCAACACTATTTTTCTGAGTATAACCTTTAGCTACAAGTCTAGCTTTATATCTTTCAACATTGCCTTTAGAGTCGTGTTTGGCCTTAAAGACCCATTTTAAACCAACTCGTTTAGAACCTTATGGCAAGTTTACAAGATTCCAAACTTAATTTTGAGCCATTGATTTAAACTCTTCTTTCATAACGGCAATCCACATTTTAGACTTATCACTTTTATGGCTTGTGAAAAAGATATAAGATCATTATCAATGCCAGCATCAAAATCCGTCTCTTGCAAGTAAACTATATAATCATCACCAATAGATAACTTTCTAACCCTTGCAGGTTTGTTAAATGCTATTCTTTGAGTTGGTAAGTTATTTTCTTCATGGGGTGTTTGTTTATTATTCAAATGTTGTTCTTGATTTTGAAATATAGGAACAACATCTAGTGTAGTTGTGGATTTATGAACATTCATGGGTGATGAATCATCATCCCTTATTTCGTGAATATCCACAACTTGATTTTCAACACTCCCACTAACTTCACTATTTTCTAGAAATTTGGCATTGTATGTTTCAATAATTCTAGAACTGTGGGTTGGACAATAAAACCTATACCCTTTGGACTTCTCTGGGTAACCAATAAAGTAACCACTAATGGTTTGAGAATCCAGTTTCTTTTTTTGTGGATTGTAAACCCGTGCAGGGGTCTTAGACTAGGTTTCCTCCCAATCCATAACTCAAAAGGAGTTTTTTGAACTGGCTTACTAGAAACTTTATTTA
This sequence comes from Tanacetum coccineum, assembly GCA_026074375.1. Classification (NCBI taxonomy): domain Eukaryota; kingdom Viridiplantae; phylum Streptophyta; class Magnoliopsida; order Asterales; family Asteraceae; genus Tanacetum; species Tanacetum coccineum. Next base: position 1,425 of record BQNB010167031.1, read on the forward strand.
ACAGATACACTATGCTTCTAAGTGCATATATCCACAAACTTTTGGGTAAAAGTTATCATGCTCCTAACCATTTCCATTAATGTACTATTTTGCCTTTTTGCCACATGATTTTTTTGTGGTGTGCCTGGCATAGTATATTGAGCACATATGTCGTGACTTTCGATGAACTTTGCAAAGGGACCAAGACACTGTCCAGATTCATCATACTTTCCATAATATTCACCACCTCTATCAGATCTTACGATTTTCACTTTTCTATCTAGTTGCCTCTCAACCTCGTTTATAATCACCTCGAGGGCATTTTTCATGCAACAAATAGACAAATCCATAACGTGAAAAATCATTTATGAAGGTGATTAAGTATTTTTCTCCAGTGAAGGATGGAGTATCAAATGGTCCACAAATATCGGTGTGTATAATTTCAAGGATATTGTTGCTTCTTGTGGCACCTTTCTTGTTATGTTTGGTTTGCTTACCCTTTATGCATTCCACGCATAAGCCAAATTCAGTGAAGTCTAGATTCGGTAGAATCTTGTTCTTCACCAATCTTTGTAATCTTTCTTTGGATATATGACCCAAACATTTATGCAACAAGAAAGTAGAACTTTCGTTCACCTTACTACGTTTCATTCCAACATTATGTTCAACAGTAAATAGAGATTCATAAACAATATCATCAAGTTTTAATTTATATAAACTATTAATAAGAATATCATAACCAATAAAAGATTTATTCTTATATAAATTAAAACAACCATTTGCACCACCAAAAAGTGTATCCACTAACATCAAGTCTCGGAATAGAAATTAATTTTCTAGAAATTGAAGGTACATAGAGAGTATTCATTAGATCCAAGTGAAACCCGATATCTAATTTTAGTCTGTAAGTCCCTATGCCTTCAATGGGGGCCTTCATTCGCTTCCCCTTAAAGAGAAAGTTATTAGTTGGACTTATAGTTTGGATTGTAAGGAATCCCTGCATAATATTGGTGTAACAATTCGTAATTTTCGGGTCAATATTTAAACCCCGACTTTCGTCAATAATTTTTTTTTAATTATTATTTTTACGAGTTATCGGATAAATTATTTCGCGTACGTCTTTAAACGTACACTTATTTAAACATCGGCTTTAGATGTATGTAGTCTATGAACCCCACGTAATTTATCATTTTAAAAATATTCTGAATGTTGTAATTTTTCTTTAATCGAAAGTGTTTATTTTTCGTGTTTCACGTCTAACCTTCGCGTAACGTAACTTTTAAAATATCGGGCTTCGATAATACCCGCTTTTGCAAAGTTGGGGCAAGATTAATATATATAATCTCACCCCCCACTGACTCTTATGACATGCCACACATTCACCATATAGGACACTTGTCCATGGTTTTGCATGTGTGCACCAACACACTTATATTGGATAAATTTACACATATCTTTATTTTTCTTGTTTTTATCATCACCAACACTCATCTCTTTGTCTCTTCCTTCCCATTTTCAAAATAACCATCACCATAAACACCAACTCCATCAATTTTCTAGTTAAGATACATTACCATACATTATAGGTTCAAGGTTTCTAGTGATTATCTTTGTTTGTTCTTCCATTAAATCATCATTATCTCATCTTTCTCAATAGTAATTGGGGCTGAAGTAAATTGGTTTTTAGGATGGATAATAATCTTGGGTTTTAATTTAATTGGTTGTGGCGATTGAAAGAGCTTACACACTTTCTTGTTAAAACCATCAATTCATCATCATCTCTAGTAAAGATCATCAATCTCTTGATTTTGTTCATATTTCTTCTATTTTTATTTCATGAGCTTATTTAATTTGTTTGATTTCTAGAAAATATGATGCATACATGTTATTGGATGATTATGAAAGTGATATGGTGATATATAGTAGCTTAGAATGGTTATAAATTAGGTTAGATTGGATTTTGGAAGCGGATTGGGATTGATAATTTAGGACAGCAGGTTGTTGGTGTGATGTCGAATAACTTTTGGCTTGAGGTCTATGATTTTATGACTTTGTTGGGTATAGAAACATACAAGGTGTATGTAGTGCTTTGTATGGAGCCGTAATTCCTCCGGATGACCAAGTTACGGCTAAATTAGTGAAACTAGTCCAAATGGGTGACTTGCAGATAGTTTGTGTGTTAATGGAATATTTTTGGCTTAAAGCCTACTATATCTTTACATAAATGGATAGATTATAATCTCATGTCCACATGGTGAATTAGATGGAGTCGTATCTCCTTCGTATGAGTTAGATACGCCCAAATTAATGAAACTAGTCAAAATGGGTCATTGAATCTGGTTATGCAGATAGTTTATGATATAATGGAATGATTTTGGCTTAAATCCTACTGCTTATTCACATAAATGATTAGGTTAATATCTCAGGTCCTAGTGGTGAGTTGGATGGAGCTCCAACTCTTCAGGATGGTCGAGATAGGACCAAAACCGTGGAAACAAACTTAGTGTGTACCCAGAATTTGTAATACAGATAGTTAGGCTTGTAACAAATTTTATTTGACTTGGAGGCTACTGGGTTTTTACATGGGTAAAGGGTACAACATAATAGGATCAAGTAGCTATTCGGATAGATCCGTAACCATTCCGGATGAATGAGTTACGATCAAAATGGCAAAACTAACTAGAAATTATGCCCAGATTTTCAAACGAATATATCTTAAAAACTTTGAACCTAGGCACTGTTTTTCTAAAACTAAAAGGTGTAGATAATTGATAGACTTAAACTTCTTTTGAATGGGGTTCTAACTAGTTACAGATTGTGATATATGATCAAAATGGTGAAGCAGGAAATTGTTTCTAAAACTCACATTGTGTACTTAGGGGTAAATTGGTCATTTCACTTAGGTTCTGGATACATTGGAGTGCTTGGTTGATAACATCAGTAAACTAGGGTCATTAATTTTGATTGAGACGAAAACCGTTCGTTTATACCTATTACGGATTTTGAGATTTAGGTCCATTAAGTCGGCGTAAGTGCAGAATTGTATAGTGTCGAATTGCTTTAAACGGTTTAATGACTATAATAGATTTTATAAAATTGGTAAATAAGTGGTATAAGTAGGTTTATACTTGAAGGTATATTAGTTCAGGTCCTAAAGGGATGGGTGGATAAATCCCACTTGGTTAAAAGTAATTAGAACGCCATATCATGATCACGATTTCTTCATTGCATCTTTTGGTTGTTTTCGTCGTGTGCGTTTTATTCCTTTATACTAAGTCACCATTCTTTCTAGGTGATACTTAGGCGACCGTGACTTCACGCCATCCTTGATCTAACTTCAGTACTTACTACTTCATTGCTTCTCGGTGAGTTCATAGCCCCACCTTTTCTCTTTTAATGGTTTTTCATAAACTGTTTTCGGGGTGAGAATACATGCTCGTTTTACTAAGTAAACTTATTGATTTCTACTACTTAAGCGTTACGTGACTATCTTTACAAAAGCTTTTACTTGCTTACTACATGACTTCTAAAACATGTGTAACACATGGCTATTTTCTTATGAACTGTTTTAAAGCTTGATTTGTTTACTACAAGATTTGAGATCATTGAATTCCTATATATGAAAACCGTGAGTTTTGAACATATTATTTGTTTTACTATTGGACACAAGTATTTTAAATTGTATGCTATCTAGATTATTGCTTGGATATTATTGCCTAAGTTATCGCATTGCCATTTAAGTCCTCACCAATCATGAACCGTTAATTGCTAATGTAGCAAGCGCGAGTGTTATGGATAGATCTATTGGGACATACAATCCCCGCTTTGAATTTCTGGTCACAAGTTGACCATGGTGCATTTAACATTGTGAGGATAGTTAGGTTGTTGGCAAGCATCCTATATTTTCTCAAGGGCACAAAACTAGTTAAGGTTTCGGGGTCATGAGCTTAGCGCGATAATACATGTTTTGGACTACTGAATTTGTTTCGTAGTCTACTATTACTTAAATCTTGTGGTCCACTTCTATAGGAATGGCAATGGGGCGAGTTTGGGGCGGGACGACCAACCTCCATCCCCAAACCTGATTAGCAAACAACGCCCCAAACCCGCCTCGATCCCCAATGGAGATCTTATCAGGGCGCTCCATTGGGGCGAGATGCTCCCCCAAACCCGCTCCAATCCCCATTGAGGATCTTATCGGGGCGTATTTACGAGCGCAATGCTCCACCAAATACATGTTGTTCTTCGTTTATTATTATATTTAGGCCATATTTTTACCGAAGTGGTTACATGCAATAATATGAAGAATTCAGAACTCACTAATAATATGTTAATTAGTTTCATTTATAAGTTTTCAACAAATTAAACATAAATAATTACAACCATGTTAAAAAAATCAGAACTTCTTTTAAAAAACATTACATAAAAGAAGTTTTTCCTCAACACAACTTGCATTCTTGCAAAGATACAAAACTACAAAAAAATAATACTATTGGTTTTATTACGTAAATGCTAACATAAGAATATATGAATATAATAGATTTATATGTATATATACTTTTGGGGCGGGGCAGGTTGGGGATGTTGTGCCCCATCCCCGCCCCAAACCCGATAAAAATCCCCGTTAATGCCCCGAAACCCGATAAGCATTCCCCGCCCCGCCCCAAAAACTTTGGGTTTCGGGTTTCCCCATTGGCTTTGGATTTTTTTGTCATCCCTACACTTCTGAATATTTCTTGTTTTACTGAATCACTACTTGGATTTCGAAAATAATACTTTGAAATGTTATAAAGCTACTTTTCTTACTCAGATATTACTTGATTTATTTCAATACTGATTTTACTTAAATCTATGATTCACCAACATTATTGTTGACGTTTTGCATGTATTTTCTCATGTTATTATTTTGCTAGCTGAGCATTGAGAGCATTTGAGTCGCGCGGTTATATTTTTGAAGTCTTTATAATTTGAGTAACATTCGACAAACGTTTTAAAAATGTTTTCTATTGCATTTAAATGGGACCTATTGTAACTCTAATATTTTATAAAATTTATTGAATGGTTGACTTTTCAAAACGTCTCACTTAGAGTCGTTTTCTGTAACTTGTACTTTATGCTATGAAGTAGCACCCCAAGTGGTATTCCACTGCGTTGTGATTTTGGGGGGTGTTACAGGGTAGTATGGTATCAGAGCACTGGTTATAAAGAACTATGTCGTTTTCAAAACCTGAACTATAATCGGGTTTCGAAGAAAATTTTAAGAGTCTCACACAGTTTATCTGATATCCGTGCCCTCATGCCTCCTGAAAGCTTATACTTACTTTGAATTATTATGTTTATATAAAGGATTGATTATATAAATATTGAACTCTTTTAAGGCATTGCGAGTGAAGCAATGGTCTTTGCAACGTTTTTATGACTTTTATGATACTATTTTACATAAAAATTTGGACTCACCGCCAAGTGCCGATTCCGCTGGTTAATTTATCATTCAACTCCAAGTTTGAACACTCTTCTTATGCTTTTGAATCGCATATGTTGTTTCGTAATCCATCATTTTGAAGTCTTCCAGTTGATGGGAGTACGACTTTAACTTGTTACCTCGGATCGTGCCGTCTTTTGGCACTTACCTTTAGAACGCGATTGACTAAAGTCTTACTATTCTTCTCGTTACTTCTTATGATTTTGAAGAATCATGCCGCCAAGGAGACTACTTCTTCCCAACGTAACATCGTTTTGATCTCGGGTTTTGTAGTGGCAATGCTTAAGTAGGCTAATTTATAGTTATCTTATTGAAATGAATCAGGACGCCTCTTCATTTGAATAAGGAAATTATAAATCGTTGAACCATAAATTTCTAAGTCCTATTTACATAGATTGGGACGCCTTTGGATGTAAATAACGACTTGTAAATGAGTGGACTTAAGTGTATGGCAATCGTACGAACAACTTTCTTTCGATTTGTAATCCATTTGTATGAATAATTCATTTTCTTCGTTCATCTAATCATTATCGTTATTACCTTCATATGAATGAGTATTTAGACTTCTTTCGGTTCGTAATTTGTTCATTCAATTATTTCCAGATGTGTATCCGACATGGCGTGCGTCTCTTTTAACAAGTAATACTTCCGTGCAAATCATTCATTGTCCTTACTCTTTAAATCGCTATCATTATCGTTTTTGTACAAATGGTTATTTAAACTTCTTTCGACTCGCAATATATTATATGGATTTTCCGAATGTGATTCGACCGTCGCAAACCAACGGCGTATAAGGCGAATTGAGCACCGGGACATCGCTCCTTTATGGTGGGAAGGCTGTAACATCTCGTATTTTACGGTCAATATTTTAACCGAGCCTTAATTCTATTTTCTATTTTTTTTATGGAATTTGTTTTTATTATTTTTAGTCGATTTATTAAAAATCGTCGTGTTATCTATCTACGAGCCGTGCTTTAATGTATCCGTTTAAGCGTTTAAGAAATTAAAATTTTCATAATAAAACTCCGGAAGCTTAATTATTTTTATTCTAGTATTTTTTTTGACTTTTCCCACGTTTTTGCCGAAACCGTGTCAAAATCGTATTTTTACACTTTATAACATTTTAATTAAATGTTTTAACACAAAATAATGTGGTGCAAATTTGTAAAAAAGGGAAACATAGGCCCAAGCCACATAGTGACCGGTTACCCAAGCCCAAACAAACACCCTTATTATTTTTTTATGTTTATATAAACTATGAGGTACTAAATATTGATTCCATATATAAAGTATTTTATTCCTTTTAAAACACAGTATCACAAATCTAGTTTGTCTCCTCCCTCCTCTTGTGAACGACGAGCACCAACAATAACATCACCACCATTGCCAAAAAAATTATTAATCACTTCCAATCACTCCAATATCATTCCTACATTGTTTCTATACTAATCTCCATCATTCTTTTCAAAGGAAATCAACATGCAAGGACTTTTTAATAATCTTGATTTTAGCTAATTTCATCTATTTTGGGTATAATCAAAGCATCAAAAGGTTGAATACCAGGTACTTGCAAGGGGGTGGGGGGGGAGGTTTTTGAGATTAATAAAAAGTTAGGGTTTGGATCAAAAAGTGGTGTTTTTTAGTTTCGGCAAATCAAAGGAAGTTTTGATTTTTGGTTTTTGCTCATGGATCGATTTAGGCCGAACCCTAAGGGGGCGTTTGGTTCGTTGTTTTCTTCAATTGTTGCTACGGAAGCCCTAATCTCTTGTTTAATTGTTATTTTTAATTTATGGTTTTATTTAATTTGTTTGATTTCTAGAAAATATGATGCATGCATGTTATTGGATGATTGTGAAAATGATATGGCGGTAGGTAGTAGCTTAGGATGGTTATAAATTCAGTTAGATTGGATTTTGGAAGTAGATTGGGATTGATAATTTAGGACAGCATGTTATGGTAGTGTTGTCGAAATATATTTAGCTTAAGGTCTACGATTTTGTGACTTTTTTAGGTAGATCAATATACAAGGTGTATTTGGTGTTTTGGATGGAGCCATAACTCCTCCGGATGACCAAGATATGATCAAATTAGTGAAACTAATTTTTATCGGCACTTAGGAAATTTAGTGCAGATAGTTTGACACATTATAGAATATTTTTGGCTTAGAGCCTACTGTATCTTTACACAAATGGATATATTATAATCTCAGGTCCATATGGTGAATTTGATAGAGTCGTATCTCCACCAGATGAGTTAGTTACGCCCAAATTAGTAAAACTAGTCAAAATGGGTCATTGAATCTGGTTATGCAGATAGTTTGTGATATAATGGAATAATTTTGGCTTAAAGCCTACTGGTTATTTACATAAATGATTAGATAAATATCTCAGGTCCTAGTGGTGAGTTGTATGAAACTTCAACTCTTCCGGATGGTCGAGATACGACCAAAACCGTGGAAACAAACTTAGTTTGTACTCAGAATTTGTAATACAGATAGTTAGACTCGTAATGAATTTTATTTGACTTGGAGACTACTGTCTTATTACATGGGTGAGGAGTACAACATATGAGGACCATGTGGTTCTTTGGATAGAACCGTAACCATTTCGGATGAATGAGTTACGATCAAAATGGCAAAACTAACTAGAAATTGTGCCCAGATTTTCAAACGAATATATCTTAATAATTATGAACCTAGGTACTGTTTTTCTAAAACTAAAAGTTATAGATAATTGATAGACTTAAACTTGAGCTTTTGAATGGGGTTCTAAGTAGTTATGGATTGTGAGATATGATCAAAATGGTGAAGCGGGAAATTGTTTCCAAAACTCAGGTTTTGTACTTAGGGGTAATTTGGTCATTTCACTTAGGTTCTGGGTACATTTAAGTGTTTGGTTGAGAACATCAGTAAACTAGATTCCCTAATCTTGTTTGAGGCGAAAATCATTCGTTTATACCTATTACGGATTTTGAGATATAGGTCCATTAAGTCGGCATAAGTGCAGAATTTTATAAAGACATATGGTTTTAAAAGGAGCTAATTAACGTAAATGAGATTGTAAACTATATGATTAAGGCCTAAAAGATGATGTCACTTGAAGGTGGATTAGATCGGGTCCTAAAGGGATTTTTGGATAAATCTCATTTGGTTAAAGGTAATTAGAATGCCATATCATGATCACGATTTCTTCATTATATCTTTTGGTTGTTTTCATCGTGTGCGTTTCATTTCTTTATACTAAGTCATCATTCTTTCTAGGTGATACTTAGGCGACCGTGGTTTTACGCCATCCTTGATCTAACTTCAGTACTTACTCCTTCATTGCCTATCGGATTGAGTATTAACTATTAGCCCCTCATTTTTCTCTTTTAATGTTTTTCATTAAACTGTTTTCGGGGTGGAATACATACTGTTGTACATAGTTAAATCTCATTGATTTTCTACTACTATAATGAAGCATTTTCATAAACTGTTTTCGGGGTGAGAATACATGCTCGTTTTACTAAGTAAACTTATTGATTTCTACTACTTAAGCGTTATGTGACTATCTTTACAAAAGCTTTTACTTGCTTACTACATGACTTCTAAAACATGTGTAATACATGGTTGTTTTCTTATGAACTGATTTAAAGCTTGATTTGTTTACTACAATATTTGAGATCATTGAATTCCTATATATGAAAATCGTGAGTTTTGAACATATTATTTGTTTTACTATTGGACACAAGTGTTTTAAATTGTATGTTATCCAGATTATTGCCTGAATATTATTGCCTAAGTTACCGCATTGCTATTTAAGTCCCCACCAATCATGAACTGTTAATTGCTAATGTAGCAAGCGCGAGTGTTATGGATAGATCTATTGGGACTGACAATCCCCGCTTTGAATTTCTGGTCAGAAGTTGACCATGTTGCATTTAACATTGTGAGGACAGTTAGGTTGTTGGCAAGCATCCTATATTTTCTCAGGGGCACAAAACTAGTTAAGGTTTCGGGGTCATGAGCTTAGCGCAGTAATACATGTTTTGGACTACTGAATTTGTTTCGTAGTCTACTATTACTTAAATCTTGTGGTCCACTTCTGAACATTTCTTGATTTACTGAATCACTACTTGGATTTCGGAAATAATTCTTTGAAATGTTGTAACTCTACTTTTCTTACTCAGATATTACTTGATTTATTTCAATACTTCTTTTACTTAAACTTGTGAATTCACCAACATTATTGTTGATGTTTTGCATGTATTTTCTCAAGTTATTATTTTGCTAGCTGAGCATTGGGAGCATTTGAGTCACGCAGATATATTTTTGAAGGCTTTATAATTTGAGTACCATTCAACAAACGTTTTAAAAATGTTTTCTATTGCATTTAAATGGGACTTATTGTAACTCTAATATTTTATAAAATTTATTGAATGGTTGACTTTTCAAAACGTCTCGCTTAGAGTCGTTTTATGTAACTTGTACTTTATGCTATTAAGTAGCACCCCAAGTGGTATTCCGCTGCGTTGTGATTTTGGAGGGTGTTACAAAGCCTCATATTAATGTTGACGATGTTGAGTTTCTTCAAGAAGCATCTTGAGATGGGTTTGATATAAGACTTCGTTTTCAACCCCCAAATAGTCCGTATTTAAATGTGTTAGATCTCGGTTTTTTTGGACGATTCAGTCACTTCAAGAGCAAGAGGTTTTAGAGACAATTGATGAATTGGTTCATGCGGTTCAAGCTTCTTATGAAAGAATGCCATCTCGCGAACGTAACAATGTATTTTCAACTCTACAAACATGCATGAAAGAAATTTTAAAGGTTCAAGGTAGCAAAAATTATCAAACACCACATATCGACAAGGGTAGACTAGACAGATAAGGAATGCTGCCATTAACAATTGATTGTGAACAAAGTTTGATCTTCAAGCGATTTCTTATTTGGGTCAGTAAGAAAAACTACAGAGTAAACAACTTTTATGATGAATAAAAAGAAAACCAATGTATTTTGTTCGTTTTTTATGCTACCGTAATGTAACTGATGCAAAATTTTAAGATATGTAGATTTTGGTTTTAACTTTTGGTGTTTATGCTTGGTCCTATCATCACCTTTTGATTAACTAAGGATATTAGTGTAAAATCACCTATATATTCTTATCTATTTTAGGTAGTGTACATTTATCGAGTCAAACAAAAATAGAAAGATGAACACTTATTTTAGAACAAAGAGAGTAATATATTTCACATTTAAAAAAAATGTAAGTTATTTTGATAGCACGTCAACATTATAAAGCGGAAGCTATGAAAAATGTGAAAAGTGAATCAAACGTCATGTCTTTTACAAAGAAGGTCACTATATCTGATACATAAGAGTAAAAGGTATAATAACAAGATACATCTCCTCATTTGGGCCCCACAGGCTGACACGTCAGCATCTCACTCTCACTCAAAAATACTCTTTCACTCATAACACACTCTTATCTCCTCATTTTGGCCCCACCACTCACCATTTTATTTTCTTTTCCATTTTTTCACACAAACATAATTCATTTCATTAAAATTAAAAATACAAAATATAATACAATAAAAATAAAACATTGCGAAATTTAAAAACTAATGCGAAAATTAAAAAAATACATCAAATTATAAATAAACTAATCTTGTAGTTACTGTTGTTGATGTTGTTGCCAAATATGCTCAATGATATTACGTTGAAGTTTTGCGTGTATTTGTTTATCACGTAGTTCTTTGGATTTTCTTCGTTGCACTTCGCATCGCTCGACCCTTGTCCTTAATATATTTGGTTGCAGACAAATATAATTTTGCTCGTCATACTCGGTTAACGCAAACTTTTGATCTTTTAAAATCATGTTATGCAATATAATGCAAGTGTACATGACTCTGCGTAGCTTGTTGATAGTCCAAGCACGCGTCGGTTGACATATAATACGCCAACGTCCTTGAAGGACCCAAAAAGCTCTTTTAATGTCTTTTCGAGCACTTTCTTGTTTCCATTTAAATAATGCATTCTTCTCTGAATTTGCAATCGTAAATGATTTAACAAAAGATGACCATTGTGGGTAAATATCGTCGGCTAGATAATACCATTTTTCGAATGTAACCCCGTTACATTCAAACGGAGCCACAGAGGCTATGTCATCAAGAAGGTCGTCAAATAACGGAGAATTATTCAAAATGGTTAAATCGTTATTTGTACCCGCCACCCCAAAAAATGCATGCCAAATCCACAAATCATATGAAGCAACGACCTCAAGCATTATAGTTTGGTACTTTTATCACCTCTAGCAAATTGTCCATGCCATGATTTTGGGCAATTTCTCCATTCCCAGTGCATACAATCAATGCTTCTAAGCATTCCCGAAAAACCATGAATATTATTGTGCGAGGTGTATAACTTTTGAATGTCATTGAAGTCAGGTTTTCGTAAATATTCGGGCATAAACAGTTGGATAACACACACAGTAAAAAAATCTAGACAATCGCATGCGCAATGGTCACCCATTTCTAAATATTCATCTAAGGCATCAGGTGTTACGCCGTATGCCAATTGGTGTATGACGGACGTGCATTTCATAATAACACTAAAACTTGGTAGACCCGTAGCATCGGGTCGGACTTTAAAGAAATCAAAATGCGGAGGAAGAGGATGGTGAGTTTGAATGTAATTTTCAATACTAGAGACTATTTCTAAAAATAGTTTACGGCTCATACGATACCGTTTTTGAAAATAATACAACGGATATTTTGGGTTAGGGCCAAAATAGTCCGCCATCAAACGCTCTTCAGCATCTAAACGTTCGCGGTAGATATAGTTTCGGTGGCGCACCCGTTCTGCTGCTTCTTGTTGTTCTTGCTCTAACTGGACTTGTTGCATAATCATCTCAAGATCTTTCATATCATCAAGATCGGACAAACCACAACCACTTGAATCACTCATGTTTATTGGTTAAGATGGAGTGTTTTGAAAGAGTAGTTGTGTAAAAGTTTGATAAAATGAGATAATATTTATAGTGTAAAAGTGGGTATAAAATTTTTATAAAAAAAATTACTTCAAAAAAAAAACTGCAACGGTTACATTTTAAAAGCAAATCCAGCTTCTATTTATCTTTGTCCTTATTCAACTCTCCTTCACGACGAGATATAAAAAAAACACTTGG
>BQNB010167032.1:715-14048 GCA_026074375.1 Tanacetum coccineum
ATAAAAGTTTAATTAAACTACTTTAAAAATTAAACCTAATTACTAATTAAAACTAATAATCTTAATTAACAACTTAACTAAGGACTAAGGGAGCAAAAACTTAAGAAACTAACGGGGAAACTAACAAACTAACGGAGGGACTAACTGAAAAACAACTAAGATCGAAAAGTTACACTTTCTACCCTGAGAATCTACCCCGATAACAAGCTAAGGCCCGAATTAAGGTGAAATTTGAAAAGTGCTTATTATAAAAAAACTCAAAGAAGCAAAGTTGTAAAGGAATCTAGTGGGAACAAAATTAATAAAAGCTACTAGGACTGAAATTCACAAATAAGCTCACAAAGAGCTTATCTTTAAGCTGTTACAGAAAGGAGGGCTTATCCCTTGGTTTTAGAAAATAAGCTATAAAAAACTCAAAACTAGATCAAAATGAAAAAGGAAAGAAGTTCTAAAGAGCTTATGATATGCTTAATCTATAAATGAAAAGAAACTAAAGCTTAAACTACTTTTATGCTACTGAAATTGATCATGAAATAAGCAAACTCAGGAAATAAGCAAAGTAACACAAAATCCAAGTAAGCTAAAAACCTTAATAAGCTAAACTAGACTCTAAAACTTTAAGGACTTACCAAACTACTTATTATCCATCTAAATAAGCTATAAAATCTAGACTTAAAAGCTGAATTAACAAATTTAAATCCTAAAGATTCTAAGTACTGTTTTTGGATTTTTCAGGTTTTTTAAGACTTTTGACAGCAAAATAAACTAAGATAATAAGCTAGAAAACAAAATTTAAGACTTAAACTAAATTAAGCTATATGAAAACTTAAATCCTACTGAATTTTATAAGCTAAATCTTAAAATTACTGATCTAAATTAAGCTGAGAACACAGCAGTACTAACTGAGGTTAGTACTGCTAGTGTAAATATTCAGCAGTACTTTCAAGTGAAAGTACTGCTGATGCAGTTTGATTCTTGAAAACAAAATAAGCAATGAAATAAGCTAAATAATGAAAACTAAAACTAAATTCTTAATAAGCTAAAGCCAAACTTAATCCTACTGAATTTTATAAGCTAACAGTACTAACTTATGGTTAGTACTGGTAGTGTAAAGGCTCAGCAGTACTAACTGAGGTTAGTACTGCTAGTGTAATTTTGAGATTGCACTAAACCAAACACCCCTTTATCATTTTGACAGGTTTTAGAAAAACTTTTTAAGAGAAATTAAATGAACAAATACTAAATACCAGATAAAAACTAGCTTAAAACAAACTTAGCAATCATGATTAAACAACTGAATAAGCTTTAATCTAAGATCTAAACTATTTAAACTAATATTTTTGGATTTTATTAAAAAAATTTTATGACAGAAATTAACAACTAAAGATCTATAACTACTTTAAGTAAAAACAGACGAAGACAAACAACTAATAAGCACTAGAGAGGATATTTAAACACTAATAAGTAAGAGAATAAGCAAATAGCAATATTAAGCATATAAACTATAACTAAGCAACTTTAACTGAAATTAAAAAGAAACTTACAAACCCTCTAGCTAAACAAGAAACCAATAAAGCACTACAAAGCTCCTAGCTTATAGATAAAGCTAGAGTAAAGTCCCTTGGATCTCTTCCAATTTAAATCCCCTTCCAAAAACTCTAATCCAAGAATCCATGATTAGATTAAACTGAATTAAGGTTAGAAAGATTAATACTGAAATTCAAATACTCTTATTTCAGCTTATAGACCAGAAAGAGCTTAAATGATGCTATTACTTATTGTGACTAGAGAATTTATGAAAAAATAACTTTGAGAGAGTAAGAAAACTAAATTCATTAATCAAAGTTACTGATTACATACTTGAAAAGGAGATTACAAAACATTTTAAGGAAAATTACATTTAAGAAAAATAAAAAATTTAAGCTAGACTAAATTACTAAAAAAACTAGATATCGATCCCTTTTGTGTGTGAGAGGTGAGGCCTTTTATAGGTGCGAAGAAGCTCTAGGAACACTTGCCTCTGCTCTTCAAACTTGTCCACCAGGCCAATCATTTCTTCAATCATTTGAGCCTCATTTGGCCGTTTGATCAAGCTGTGGACACCTGAAGATTGCCAGCGTGTCATTCCATTGATGTGACGTTTGTGCTTCTTTTGGTATGTTTTTAGCACAAAAACCACGTAAATTTGTGCTTTAACCATCGTTGACGTGGCCTTTGATTGGTAGAGGTTAAGTAATCCCTTGATAAAGACTGATTTGTCCCTTCATTTGTGTTAGAGAGCTCATGAATTGACCTAAGCACCCTTTAATTTGGAAAACCCCTTTGATTTACCCTGGATGGTGAAACGGGGAAGAAAGGTGAATAGTAACACCTTTGGCGCCCTTATTTCGACAGTTAAAACTGTTGGAGTTTGGGGAGTTTGCACAAGTGGTCCTTCTCTTTCTTTCCTCTCTTTCTAGTTATAAATAACTTTCGAAATTAGCAAAACTGGCCCTTGTGGCTTCATAAAAGAGGAAATGTTCTTTGTTGACTTTTATTGACCAATGTTTGACTGAAGACTTCTTTGGGCTTCGGCTTTGTACTCTTCTGATTCTCGTGTCCGTGCTTGCCCGTTTTTGACTGTTTTCTTATGATTTTTGATTTATCCATTCCTGCACACACAAAACACAAATACAAGCATATTTTTGCCATTTTTGGTCTGTTTTGGGTTTAATTGGGTTATTTTAGGCATAAATGGATATGTGTATTTTACACTTATCAATGCTCTCATTCATATGCCAAAGTTTGCTCCGATGTTCAAAAAGATGCTTAATAACAAAGACAAGTTAATCGAGTTAACCAAGACACCTTTGAATGAAAATTGTAGTGCGGTTGTCCTCAAAAAGCTTCCGGAAAAGCTAGGTGACCCCGGTCGATTTCTTATTCCATGTGATTTTTCGGAGTTTGATAATTGCTTAGCCCTAGCCGATTTAGGTGCTAGCATAAATCTCATGCCTCTTTCCATTTGGAAAAAGCTTGGACTCCCGGGCCTAAATGATACTAAAATGGTGTTAGAATTAGCCGACCGAACAATTTCCAAACCAACCGGTGTAGCCGAAAATGTTTTTGTCAAGGTAGGAAAGTTTTACTTTCCGGCCGACTTTGTTGTTCTTGATTTCATAGCCGATCCTCGAGTACCGTTAATACTCGGGAGACCTTTTCTTAGGACAGCTCATGCTTTAATTGATGTGTATGAAGGAGAGATTACGCTTAGAAATGATGATCAATCTTTAACCCTTAAATGTGGTGATACACCTTCTATTTCATACAACAATCTCGAATCGTTGAAGAAAGTTGATCTTATTGATGTTACGTGTGAAGAATACTCACAAGAAGTCTTAGATACTTCTGACTCAGTTGAATATGGCAATCCTTCTCCCGGATACGATCCGATTGTTTCAAATTCTTCTCCGACTCTCACTCCTTTCGGGGATAGTGATTTTCTACTCTTGGAAGAAGCTGATACTTTTCTTGCTATAGCCGATGATCCAACTTCACCGGAAGTTGATGAAGCTTATTATGACCCAGAGGGGGACATTCTCCTTCTCGAATCTCTTCTCAATAGTGATCCTTCGCCGTCACTAAATCAAGAAAGTTACTTACCAGAAATCAAGAAAGAGCTTAAAGTTTGTAAATCTGCCGAATCTTCAATCGATGAACCTCCTGAGGTTGAACTTAAGGACTTACCACCTCATCTCGAATACGCATTTTTAGCAGATAACAACAAGTTGCCTGTTATAATTGCCAAAGATTTGAGCGATGATGAAAAGACCGCTCTCATAAAGGTTCTTAAATCCCGAAAGCAAGCAATTGCTTGGAAGCTCTCTGTACAAAAGGTATTAACCCGAATTTGTTCTCAAAATTCTTATGGAAGCTACGATAACCACGTCCAACATCAGAGAAGGGTTAATCCAAAGATCCATGATGTCATTAAAAAAGAGGTTGAAAAACTTCTTGACGCTGGATTGATCTACCCAATCTCAGATAGTCCTTGGGTGAGCCCAGTACACTGTGTACCAAAGAAAGGAGGAATGACCGTAGTAACCAATGATGATAACGAATTAGTGCCGACAAGACTTGTAACAGGATGGAGAGTATGCATAGATTATCGTAAGTTGAACGAAGCTACAAGAAAAGACCATTTCCCTTTGCCGTTCATGGATCAAATGCTTGAGAGACTCGCAGGAAATGAGTACTATTGTTTCCTCGACGGTTTCTCGGGTTATTTCCAAATTCCAATTGATCCAAATGACCAAGAAAAGACCACATTCACCTGCCCATACGGAACGTTTGCTTATCGCCGCATGCCTTTTGGTTTATGCAATGCACCAGGCACGTTTCAAAGGTGTATGATGGCAATTTTCCATGACATGATTGAAAAGACAATGGAAGTCTTCATGGATGATTTCTCGGTTTTTGGAAATTCTTTTTCTACGTGCCTCACCAATCTAGAAAAAATGCTTAAACGGTGTGAAGACACCAACTTAGCTCTAAATTGGGAAAAAAAGCCATTTCATGGTGAAAGAAGGTATCGTACTCGGACATAAGATCTCAAAGAAAGGAATTGAAGTCGACAAAGCTAAGATCGATGTGATTTCTAAGCTACCTCACCCAACCACCGTTAAGGGAATTCGAAGTTTTCTCGGGCATGCTGGCTTTTACCGCAGATTCATCAAAGACTTTTCAAAGATCTCTCGACCCATGACCCATCTCTTAGAGAAAAACACTCCTTTCATCTTCTCGGAAGATTGCATTCTAGCTTTTCAAACATTGAAAAAGAAGTTAACCGAAGCTCCAATTCTCATTGCTCCGAATTGGGACCAACCTTTTGAAATCAGTGTGATCAAGGGATTACTTCAAATGGTGCGGTTCTAGGGCAAAGGATTGAGAAGCATTTTAGACCAATTCATTATGCAAGTAAGACGATGACCGAAGCAGAATCAAACTACACAACAACAGAGAAAGAGATGCTTGCAGTTGTTTACGCTTTTGAGAAGTTTCGATCATATCTAATCATGAACAAAAGTGTTGTTTACACGGACCATTCCGCATTAAAATACCTCTTCAACAAGAAAGACGCCAAAGCAAGATTGCTTAGATGGGTCTTACTTCTTCAGGAATTCGATTTTAAAGTGATTGATACCAAAGGAGCTGAAAACTATGCAGCCGATCACCTCTCTCGTCTTGAAAACCCGCATGAGAATGTTTTTGATCCTAAGGAGATTAATGAAACCTTTCCTCTTAAAACATTGAATACGGTGACTTCTCGTGATAATCAAAATACCCCGTGGTTTGCTGATATAGCAAATTACCACGCGGGGAATTTTTTAATCAAAGGAATGTCAACTCAACAAAAGAGGAAGTTTTTCAAGGATGTAAAGCATTACTTTTGGGATGATCCCTATCTCTTTCGTACATGTGCAGATCAAATCATTCGTAGGTGTGTATTTGGCCAAGAAGCTCTTGAAATCCTCAAAGCTTGTCATGAAGGACCCACCGGGGGCCATCATAGTGCTAATATCACCGCTCGGAAAGTATTTGATGCCGGTTTCTTTTGGCCTACGATTTATAAGGATGCTTACGAAAATTGATAAATCTTTGTGAAGCATTCAAAGACAAGCAAGATTTTTACATCGTGATGAGATGCCTCAAAATGCAATCCAATTTGTGAAATTTTCGATGTATGGGGTATTGATTTTATGGGACCTTTTCCGTCATCGAGAGGAAACAAATATATTCTAGTAGCCGTCGATTATCTTTCCAAATGGGTTGAAGCCAGGCTTCCCACCAACGATGCTAGAGTAGTTTGTGAAAATTTTGAAATCCCTCTTCTCGATTTTGGTGCATCCGAGAGCTACATAACGATCCATGGGACCCATTTATGTAATGAATCAATTTTGATAAAGTTATTCTAAATAAAGGTGTCCAAAACTCGTCTTTCTAACTACTTCTAAACCGCTTGACCCCACCCCTCAAAAAACTAGTGTCTAGTCGAGGTGATGATCGTGGGGCTTAAAAGAATTTAGAAAGGACGGTAGGTAGAAACCGTACCTCAATGGTTAAGACAAGTTATACGATGCATTTGGGCATTCCGTACCGGCTTACAAACTCCAATCGGATGCACGCCCTACAAGCTAGTTTATGGAAAATCATGTCATTTACCAGTTGAGCTAGAACATAAGGCATATTGGGCTCTTAAGCATGCCAACTTCGATCTCAAAACCGCCGGTGATCATCAAAAGATCCAACTCAATGAACTTAACAAGCTTCGAGATCAAGCTTATGAGAATTCATTAATCTACAAGGAAAAGACGAAGAAACTTCACGATTCAAAGATCAAGAATCGAATCTTCAATGTCGGTGATCAAGTCATACTTTTCAACTCACGATTAAAGATTTTCTCCGGAAAGCTCAAGTCCCGATGGTCTGGTCCTTTCACTATTACCGAATTTTTTCCTTATGGCACAGCCAAATTGTCTCATCCTGATGGTTCCAATTTCAAAGTCAACTGCCACCGTCTTAAGCATTACTATGGAGAGGATACACCACCATTGGTCATCCCGGATCTCCAAACTTTCCCTAAGGACAACTAAATTCAGGGATCGAGTCAAGCTTGTGACTTGGTGACCAAAAACAAGCCGCTTCGTGGGAGTTCACCCCATGCTTATCCATTCTCTTTCTATTTTCTTAAATAATGTGTTGTGATGTGTTGTGGCTATCCTCTTCCAGTTTTTCGTTGTTTGTTGTTTGTTCTTGTGCATTTTTGCAGGATTGACCCAACAATTTCTAAACCCTCTCGTGTCCGATGTGATATCCCGTTTCACTCAAGCTTCTCATCCTTTGTTTGAAATTAGTTTGGGGAGATCTAATATCCTTTAATCTTATCGATTCACGTTTATCTTTGCATAATTCATAAACGGCTTAGCTTTTCGTAGAGACTCGATTTTAAACATTGAGGACAATGTTTCATTTTAGTTTGGGGAGGGAATCTATCGATTTGATGTTACTTGCTTATTGTTTTATTCTCACGTACCCGTTTTCCCACAAAAATTGCAAAAATTTTAAATTTTTAAGTTCTTATTTTTAGGATTTAAAAAAAATGAAAAAAACATTATATATATAAAAATGTTAGTAGTTAATTTAAAAATAAAGTGTTAAGACAATAATGTAGGTTTTCTGTTGGTAAGAATAAGAAGTAATTTTTGACCCGATCGAACGTGTAGAGTTCTAGCTTTCTCCCTTAACAATTAATGATGATAGTTTGTGCTAGTCTCATGTAGACTTTAAACATGCTAGACTTGAAATCATTAGTAAATGAAGACTTGTGCTAATCTCAAGTAGATTTTAAATATGCCGAGTTGGATTTTATATAGGCTAAGTATTTGCGAATTTCTTTATTAGAGATTTTAAATTGCAAAGAATAAGAGATGATAGTGTTGATTACGAATTAGGATGCTAAACAAAGTTTATTTGGAAAACTTAAAGGCTTATAAGAATAACTTGTGGTTTTTCTTCCCCGGAGTTCTTAAAATGGTTAATTATACGTGTTCTCTTTAATTTTTACAAATTAGAGTTTTACTCTTAAAAGTCTAATCAACATATTCAGAGAAAAAGCTTTATCGATGATGAAGTCAAACATCGTTGGTAAATAAGAATCTTAGTTCAAGTCTATACTTTGGTTTTCTAAAACGAAATTTTTCTATTTGCAAAAATAATGTGTTAAAAAAAATCTATAAAAATGTAGTTGGTGAATAAAAAGGATGCAAGTTATAAATCTTTAGTGTTAATAATTAATATACAAACTCCATCGCAATAAAGTACATGTCCTTTGTCGTGTTCGCTCCATGTGACATCAAAAAAGGTGGAGGATGTATATTTAGGGTTGGTATCATAATAAGTACACGAGCTCTTGTTGGAGGTGTGACCGATGTGTCGTCGAAAGAAAGGTGATACCGATTCCTAGCCTAATCATGTAATAGAAATAATATATGTTGCAAGTTAGCAAATATATAGTGAAAAGTTTCATTCTCTAAAACCAAGGTATTCTTTTGAACTAAGGTTTGCAAAAGTCTACAAGGCTTTTTCATCAGAAGTTCATGCGTCTCGATTATTATTCTCCGGATGGGGTGTCAAAAGCCTTAGCACTTACCCGATGACGGTGGGATGCTAGAGAAGAAAGTCATTCATGGGACAAGTGAACCAACGATGTCTTAGCTAAGGAGGTTTTTGTTTGCTTTGAGTTGTGATCTTACTAAGTGATTAACATATTAGCCTAAAAGGCCCATGTGTAAAGCTTGGTCGGATTTCAACTATCTAAATATGTGGATTTAATGGTTTAAATTAATTTGAGCACACACACCTAAATATATGATTTATGTCGGGAAGAGAAATTCACAAGTTGTAATTATAAGTAGTCTTAGCATCTTAGTTCGTAATTAGCAGTGATCTTATTTTTAAGCTTAGCATGGGAAAAGTGAAAAATCGGGAATGATGAAGTTATCTTTTAGACACTTAATTGTGCTTTTTGTTCTATGATCCTTAAAGTTACCAATGAGGTAATGAAAACAATACATTATGTCAACACAAATAAGTTGTAGTTAGGTAGTTAATTATCAAAAAAAAATCATAAAAAAAGAAAAAAAGTTTTGAAAATGGGAATTCGGATGTTTTATAACTTGTGATCTCTTAGCTCTCTCAACAAAAAAAAATCTCTTTGCTACTTTTCAAAGGTTTAGTTTGGGGAAGTTTCGAGGTATTTGGTTATAAGGCATGTGATATTGCGTGAGGACACGCAATCGTTTAGTTTGGGGAATTTTGAAAAGTCTAAAATACACATATCCATTAATACCTAAAATGACCCAATTAAACCCAAAACAGACTAAAAATGGCAAAAATATGCTTGTTTTTGTGTTTTGTGTGTGCAGGTACGGATATATCAAAAATCATAAGAAAACCGTCAAGAACCGGCAAACACGGACACGAGAAACGGAAGAGCTCAATAGAAGCCAAAGATGCAAAGCCAAAGCCAGAAAAAAGTCAACCTTCAGTCAAATTGGTCAAACTTTGGTCAACAGAAGTTAACCATAAAAAGACAAAAACCCACAATTACCATTTAAGGCCCTCAACTTTCCAAAAGTTACACAAATGGTCCCTAAGCCTAAATGGGCCATACCCGGATCCAAAAACCCATTACCCTAGCCCAACCCCTTTTATAAAACCACAAGGGCCAATATTGCCATTTTCCAAAATCCCTTTTACCTTATACTTTTATAAACCAAAGACAAGGACTAAATTTGCCACCACCCCAAAGTTCAAACCTGAATTACCCGTTTATAGTTAAAAAGGGCGCGAAACCATTTCACTATTCACCCGTCGTCCCCATTTTTACCCACAGGTTAAAACAAAGGGCTTTTCAAAATTAAAGGTCAAGGACGACAATTCATGGGACAATGAACATAATGGGCAGGGTTTAATTATTGTCCAAATCAAGGGCTCTAATTGATCACTTAAGCATCAAAGCCACGTGGCTATGGAAGAAAGCACAAGGAGAGGTGGGTTTTACTCTTAGATCACTCAAAGAAGTAGCATAAGCTGTCACATCAAGAATGACAGCTTGGCAATCCTTGAGTGTCCACACTTGATCCAACGGATGAGATCATTGATCCAATGATTGAAGAAATAGACGGGTAAGATTAGAAGAGGCGTGGGAAGCACTCAAGGGACTAGAAGTTTCTCAACAGGCTATAAAAGGCCCTCACTCATACAAACACATGGAATCTTCTTTTCCCTGTTTTAGATATTTTTTTTTGTATAGAATTAATCTTAGTTTTTGTTAAATGTAATTTTCCTTTTAAAAGTAATTGTAATTTCTTTTATTCAAGCTTTGTAATCTGTTTTTGAAAGTTAATGAAATCATCAGTTTAGTTTTAATCATAAGTTTTTACTCACAAGCTCTCATAAGCTCAAAAGTTTGTTACTGTTCTAATAAGCTAATAAGCTCTCATCAGTCTCTAAGCTGGTGATTGAGCTAAAACTATTTTTCTAATTTACTTAAATCATAAAAAAACAAGTTAAAAACCTTAGCTTATGGATATGGAGCTTTTGGAAGGGAGGCCAATTATGGAAGGGTCTCCAAGGACTTAACTGGCTTATTAAAGATAAGCCAGAGCTGTAGAAAAGCTCTAAGAGCATACTTGTGCCTTGTTAAGCTAGGCAAGTTGTAAGTTTCTCATTTACTTTCCTATTTTCATTTCTAGTTCAATAATTAGCTTAATAATTGCTTATTAGATATAGATTTTGCATATTGGTCTCAAAATTAGATGCTTATGTGCATTAATCCTCTTTAATAGTGCTTATTAGATTAGTTAATCTCTCTGTTTTTGCTTAATTTAGTATAAATCTTATTTAGCTTTATTTGTTTTTAAATCTGCAAAAAACAAAAAAATTGTAGTATAACTTGTGGATCTTAAGTTTTAGCTAAAATCAGTTGTTAATTCATGTTTGTTATGCTTATTATTAGCTATTAGATATCTGGTAGTGATAATTTGTTCAATAGTTTCATTTCATAAGCTCTTTCAATTCTGTCAATAGAATAAGGGGTGTTTGGTTTAACCTATTTTGACCTTAAAATAGCTAAGTTAACTAGTGCCCTTGGCGTGAGATAGTTAAGGATAAGTTTTAAATCAATTAAGAAGTAATTTTTTAGAGTTAGTTTGAAAAAATTGGAGAAAGTTTAAGCCTTATACTTGTTGTCTCAGCACCAGGGAATTTTTTACTTGTGATTTCACTTATGAAATCTTGATCAAAGCTTCTCTAAGGTTTAGAATTGTTGTTCTTAAAGTTTTTTACACTTCTAGTGAGTGTATTAAGGTGCAGGGTAACCAAATTGGTTACCTGAATTTAGGTTTTGAACTCTTGCCAAGTGCATCAGTACTAACAGCAGTTAGTACTGCTGTCACTTTTAGGTTTCATTTTTAGCTAGTAATTTTAGGATTTAGGTTCTACATTTCAAGTTAATTAAAGATTAGACATAGCTTAAGTTAGATTATGACTTAGTTTTCAATTCCTAGCTTATCTTCCTAAGTACATTTAGTCTTAAAAGTCATACAAAAGCCAAAAAGCCAAAAATAAGTAGTTTAAATAATTTTCTTCATTAGAGCTTAATTTAGTAGCTTATTTGAAAAACTGAATAATAGGGTTTCATTGGGATTTACTAGTTAATTATTCTTCAAAAGCTTAGCTTCTGAATTGGCTTATTTAGCTTTTGAGCTTAAACTGATTTTGAGCTCTTTGTGTTTGTGCCTTAGTTTAGTTTTTTTTTTTCAATTTCAGCTATGTTTAAGTATTAATAGTTTGAGTTGCTTTCCATTTCTAGTTAGTAAGAATTATTAGGATTCTGGATCAGTTTTTAGTTTGCAATTTGAGCTAAATTTGACTTTTGAGTAAGCTTTTAAAGAAGTTAAAGGAAAAAAAAGGGGGGGACAAAAATAAGCTCTAAAGCCCACTTTCTGAGTCTGAATACTCATAAGCTCTTAGATAGCTCATTTTTAAGTTTTAGCTATAAGTCACTTTATTAAAGTTGTTTTAAAAAGCTTTTTCTACAAGCTTGTGTTTTCAGTTTTTTAAAAAAGTAAAAAATAAAAAATTGGCAAAAAGGGGTGTTTGCCTGCCTCGAACCCACGACCTAACACTCAACAACCATACGTCTTAACACTTTGCTACAATAGCTCATCCATTCACCTTTCCCCACATTTAATTCTTATAGTCATTTTTGCCTTATAAGCCAAATAAGCTGTCAAGCTTATTTCGTGGCTTATTTTATAAGCTACGACTTCGGGCTTATTTTTCCTAGGATTCATATAGCATAAGCTATTTTTTGTATTTTTCCTAGAATTTTTACTATAAGTTTAGTATTTTTAATCTTTTATTTTCTTTAAAAACTTTAAAAAATCATAAAAAATAGAAAATTAATCAGAAAAATAAAAATCTTTTTTATAAAATTTTCTTTTATCATAAAGTTTGTAGGAAAATTAGTTTCACTTTCGTAGGGTCTTCTTTGGCAAAAATTCACTTTTTTATAGAACGATTTCGTTCCCCGTTCTCGGTTTTCAATTTTTATCTCTCTTTTTTAACTCCGTTTTCCCGTTCTAGTTTTTTTAGACTTCGTTTTTAGTTTAATTGAATACAATTTTAAAAGAAAAATAAAAATTAGGTAATTTTGTAAAAATTTAGGTTTTTGCCTTAAGTTTTATGTCCCGTTTCGCTTTTAGTTAAATTTTGAGTTTACCATTAAATTATCTTTATGCTAATTGTTAGTACTTGTTTATTTAAATCTATTTAGTATTAAACAAAATCCAACGTTGTTTTTCCTCATTCAAATCCACAATCAAATACAAAACGTGTTTCAATTGACACAAGTCGTGGGGAAACGACCCGGAGTGATCATACTTCCCGGTTAGAATACGTTATTTATATTATATATATATCTTTTAAGAGTGAAATTTCCTTAGGGAATTTTCTTAATTGCTCTTTTGGAATATTATTATAGTATATTTTATAGTGTATATAAAACACAACATCAGTACCTTTGTTGCTACTGCCAGATTTCATCTTCTACATGTGGTTCAAACATTGTCTTCAAATCTCCCCATAGCAGCAAATCCATATTCCTTTAACTACATCAATGGTCTTGTTTAGATATGTTCAAAAATCTCCCTATAACAACAAATCCAAGTCTTCCACTGGTCTTGTTGACTCATATTTAGCTTTTACCAACTTGTATAAATCTTCCCTGATAAAACTTTTAAGCATATGACTAAAGATTTTGTACATTTGAGACTTTCCATCAGCTCTCATTATTTGATAATAGCTTTTCTTTCCTTCTTTGTGAATCTTCCAGCCAACAATAGTTGGAGACTTAATAGCTAAAGGTACAGCATCAATTGCAGTTGCTTTTTCTTCATCTGGAATGACTTCCATTAGACTTTGAAGCTCTACTGTGTCTTTATCCTCATCCACCTTCTGGTTCTTAGTACTCTCTTGTTCCAACTCTTCTCCTGCTCTCTTTGAACTACCTTCCATCAAGTCTGTTCTGAAGTCAACAAATGTATTCACCCTTTTGAAAGCTCTGTCAAGCATCTTCTGAATAGAATCAAAAGATTTTTTCTTCAAGTCTTTGAGCTTCTTTCCTTCCATATTCTTCAGGTAAGTACACATAATTTTTCTTTGTTGAGCTTGTGTTGGTGGTTTTTTTCTTTTCTCTTCCCCTCTCTTAGCTGCAAAATGCTTTCTTCTT
>BQNB010167033.1:0-11735 GCA_026074375.1 Tanacetum coccineum
ACTAACTATTAAAAACTGTTTAAAACTAGTTATACTACCTTAATACAACTGTATGAACAACTTTGACAAGGTACTTATGACTTTAAAAGTCAAAACAGGCTAATCCCAAACACTCCTTTATTAATCCTGTCCAAACTAATTTGCACTTAAAGCTTTTTTAAAAACTAAATCAACCTGAACTTTTTATCTACTTATTCTAATTTTATCATACTTGAACTGTTTAAGCTATAGAACTAATAGCTTATGTGTGAATTTAAGCTAGTTACTCTTTGTAGCTTATAAGTCTAAATTTGACAGAAAGACATATTTGAAATCTAAATGAGTTGTAAACTAGGAAAACTTAAAACAACAACAACTATAAGCTGACTATACTAAATGAAAAAGGATTAAGCACTAGATTAAACAAACAAATCTGATATAAGCAAAAGGAATAAGCTAGGAAGTGGTTAAAAGGAAATGTAACAAGTTAAACCTGGATTTTGTAGAATCTTCACATTCAAACTATCCAAGAGTAGAAGTTTGGATGTTCCTAAATGGCACCTTGCCTTTAAACCAATAGAATCACAATAAGCTGAATTTTAGCTTATTTAACTTGTAAGCCTCCAAATTGAACTCAATAGCCTCAAGTTTTCAACATTTTGAATCAAATTGATGAGAATCATTAAAGGAATGTATAAAAACAGAATTGAAACTAAATTTGAATGAAATTGAGCTTAAGAACAGTAATAAGCTCAAATGAGCTTATTAAGAGCTTATTTAGGTAAAATCGGCTTAAAATGAAAAACAAAGGATTACTAAAGGTGTAAATTGAATTGTATTACTGAAGTTAAGAAGTACAAGCAAAGGAGAAGAGTTTACAAGAGCTAACAAGCTTAATTGCTTAAAGTAAAGTTTAAATTGCTTAAAATATGAAAATTACAAAGTGAAATTTTTTAAAACTAAAACAACAACTGAAAAATGAAGTCTAAGAGTGCTATTTATAGAGGAGGGGTGAAGAGAGGGAAGAATTTCTAGAATTTTCCTTTAAATCTCATCCGTTTGATCTTTTGAAATGAATTGTGGCCGTTTGATCAATTGAGTGAGGTGTTTGGACCAGTTAGGGCTTGCCACGTGGTGGTTGTTGATTGGAGAGAGTGTATGATCGAGTTTTATAAGAGAAAAGGGAGCGGGGTGTGGGAAATTTCGTGTGACGTGTGGGTTTGTGTAGGATCTTGGGCGAGGAAAGGTATTTAGGGCGGTTAGGGTGGGCGGGTTAGCCTGGAATGGTTTTAAAAAGTTTGGGAGTGTTGGGCAAAATGAGGTCGTCCGTTGGGTCTTTGGTTGCCGAGGGGTGCGACACCTGATTTGAGGGGGAGGAGGATAACTGAAAGGATTTGGTTTTGACAATTTCACCCTTTTGTTGCTTTTACTTCTATTCTCTTTACAAAACATCTTTCAACCAACTTGCAAACTTGGTCCTTGATCTTTAAAACTTCAAAACAGCCCTTGAAACTTTGAAGACTTGTCAATTATGGCCCCTTGACTTGTAATTTGGCTTTTGACTTCCTTCATTTCTTTCTTTGACTGAGTTTGACTGTGTCGGGCTGATCCGGCTGTGATTTCTGGCTGATTTCCTTTGTCTTGCTCTTGACTCTTTGTCTTTTTCCCATTTCTTGCTGGTTTTTGATCGTTTTTGCTTCTTTTTGTCTTTTCAATCCTTTCCTGCACAATTGGACACAAAAGCACACATTTTCTATTCTTTTGGCATTTATTTGGCTTTTATCAGGCAAAATCCCGGGTAAATTAGTATACAATTAAGCAAATATCAGTCTAATCAACATATTCAGAGAAAAAGCTTTATCAATATTGTTGGTAAATAAGAATTTTAGTTCAAGTTTATACGTTGGTTTTCTAAAACGAAATTTTTCTATTTGCAAAGATAATGTGTTTAATTAATTAGTTTAATCTAAATAATGATAATAATAATAATAATAATCTATAGTTGGTGAATAAAAAGGATGCAAGTTATAAATCCTTAAGTGTTAATAATTAATATACAAACTCCATCGCAATAAAGTACATGGGCATTTGTCGGTTCGCTCCCGATGTGACAATCGAAAGACAGAAGAAAGGATGTATATTTAGGGATTGGAATCATATTTAATACACGAGCACTGTCGGAGGCGTGACCGATGTGTCGACGAAAGAAAAATGATCACCGTTCCTAGCCTAATAATGTAAAATAGTACATAATAATGTACAAATTAGACCATAGAAAATACATAGTAAAAGTTAACAATTTTCTAAAAACCAAGGTATTCTTTATGAACTAAGGTTTGCCAAAAGTCTACAAGGCTTTTCATCGAGAAGTTCCATGTTTTCATTACTATTCTCCGGATGGGGTGTCACAAGCCTTAGCACTTACCCGATGGACGTGAGGAATTCTAGAGAAGAAAGTCCATTCAAGTGGACAAAGTGAACCAACGATGTCATAGCGGAGAGAGGTGAG
The DNA here is from genome assembly GCA_026074375.1 of Tanacetum coccineum. Taxonomy (NCBI): domain Eukaryota; kingdom Viridiplantae; phylum Streptophyta; class Magnoliopsida; order Asterales; family Asteraceae; genus Tanacetum; species Tanacetum coccineum. The sequence goes on from BQNB010167033.1 coordinate 2,489, forward strand.
GTATTTTTGGTTTGCTTTGAGTGTGGATCCTACTATATATATCTCTCACTTTATAGTTGAGCGCCATAAGGGGGGCCTAAGGGTTGGAATGGAGTGGGGGGGGGTCGGGGGGGGGGGGGGGGGGGAGGTTTGCGGATCTATCTAAATAATGTGGATTTAAATGGTTTAAAATTAATTTGAACACTACACACCTGAAAAAATATGATCTTATAGACGGGAAGAGGAATTCACTAATTTGTAATTATAAGTAGTCTTAGCATTCTAGCTCTGTAATTACATTGATCCTTATTTTTAAGCTTATACATGGGAAAAGTGAAGAAATGCGGAGTGGGATGCAATGAAGTTCAGGTCTTTTGGTTAGACTCTGTAATTGTGCTTTTTATTCTATAATCCGTCAAAGTTAACAAATGAGGTAGAGAAAACATTACATTATGTCAATCACAAATAAGTTGTAGTTAGGAGATACACACACAACACAAGCGAGCGAGATCAATAAAAAGAAAAATCTTGAAGAATTTGGGAAATCGGGTGTTTTATAACTTGTGATCTCTTATCTCTCTCAACAAAAATCTTTGCTACTTTTCAAAGGTTTAGTTTGGGGAAGTTTCGAGGTATTTGGTTATAAGGCATATGATATTGCGTGAGGACACACAATCGTTTAGTTTGGGGAATTTTGATAAGTGTAGAATACACATATCCGTTTGTACCTAAAATAACCCAATTAAACCCAAAACAGACCAAAAATGGCAAAAATATGCTTGTATTTATGTTTTGTGTGTGCAGGTGTGGATATATCAAAAATTGCAAGAAAACAGTCAAAAGCGAGCAAGCACGGACACAAGAACCAGAAGAGTACAAAAAGAAGCCAAAGAATCGAAGCCAAAGCCTGAAAAAGTCAAGCCTTAGTCAAATTCAGTCAAAGAAAAGTCAATCATTGGTCAACAAAAGTCAACAAGGCCCACAATATTCCATTTTAACCCTCAAAGTTTCACAAAAGTCCAAAAATAGCCCCTCACCTCTAAATGGGCCTTACCCGGATCAATAAGCCCAAAACCCTAGCCCATTATCTTTTCTTTAAACCACAAGGGCCAGTTTTGCAATTTTCGAAAGTTGATTATAACTAGAAAAAGGAAAAAGAGAACACAAGGGCCAAATGTGCAAACCCCTCAAAGTATAACAGTTTTAACTGCCAAATAAGGGCGCGAAACTCTTTTACTATTCATCCATCATCCCACCTTTCACCCCCATGGTAAAACAAAGGGCAAATGAGAATTAAAGGGTTAGATGGTCAATTCATGAGCTCGTTAACACTAAGGATGAGCTCGTTAACACTAAGGAGGGGTCATATCAGTCAAATCAAGGGTTACTTAAGCTCTCACTCAAGCTCTTGACACGTCAGCAATGGTAAAGCACACAAGAGATGTGGGATTTGCACTAAACTCACTCACAGAACTAGCACAGCATGTCACATCAAAGAATGACATGCTGGCAATCCTCAGGTGTCCACAATTTGATCAAACGGCCACAATTGAAGCTCAAATGATTGAAGAAATGATTGGCCAGGATTGAAAGATTGGAAAGCAAGGCAAGAGGGTCTGGAAGCTTCACCAAATGCCTATAAAAAGGCTCTCACTCTTCACACACATGGACGTAGCTTTTAGGGATAGATTTTAGCTTAATTTTACTTTAAATCTTGTAATTTACTTTTAAATATTGTAAGCAACCTTTTTATTAATGAAATGCAGTAGTTTTTAATCTCTCAAAATCTCTCTAAGTCATAATCTCTCATTTTTCTTATTTAGTTTTCTCTTTATTTTCATACAATTGTTAAACTAAAAATCATCCACTCATAATCTTCCTTCTTCTTAATCAAAATATTTCTCTATAAAAACCCTTTAATAATTTTATAAATAAATGTGTAGTAAAAGTTCTTACTGTTGTCAGAGTTCCCATAAAATACTCCATGTTCACCTAACACACACTCTTTATCGAGACGGAGACAGAGAGAGATCTCCCTTATGAATCAGTTTCAGTATAATTGTGTATGGGGGGTTAGAGTGCACATTTAACAGAGATTTACGGACTTCTATCTTTAAAATGCCTATGTTCATAGATCACGTAGAGTCGTATAGTAACTCTAAATTGATATATAAGCCTTCCATAGACAGTTCGCTGCTCTCACGCTGTTATGGATAAATGATGTGTTTAAGTGTAGTGTGTTAGCTGAGGGCACGAGTAAGTTTTTCAGACCTTTTACTATTTCCTACGTGTGCTAATTTTCATAGCTTATCTCGCTATTTGACATGTAATTAGTGTCAACTCAGGATGACTGCTTTTGTATTTAGTATGATGTTGTGTGATACATGTAGTTGTAGGACTGTCTGTCAAACTGTTCCTAATAATGTGTCCTCGGATGTAAGTTTACAGGTTGTTTTATAGTGATTGTGTCATATGATAAGAGATCGCGCTCTCGGACATGACTCTCATAGATATAGATATATACGCGCATTCTCTCCAATGTGTGTGTGAGTTTGATGTCCTGTTTGCTCAAAATAACTGCTTGTCACGAGAGAATGATAGTCTCGATAGTAATAGTAAGTCTAGCATATAGTAAGAAGCTATAAGTAAGCTATGATAGACAAGAGTGTTCTCATAATGAGAAGTAGTTGTCTACTGCGCGTCTAAGAGAGCGAGCGTAATCCCCCTAATGCTCATACATTATGCGGGCTCACGTTGTCAAGCCTCTCTACTCTGCATCATCTGGTCTTAAGCTTTTGTGATAAATTGATTTTCAGTTTACTAAGCTTTTTAAAATATGTCATATTAATAAGGAGTTATTATAAGTTGGTTTGGTTTAAGAAAAGTTTGATCCTTAAAGTCAATATACTTGTTGCAATTTGTTTTGAGTCAGCTGAGTTGTTCATTAAAGTTAGTTTTCATTTAGGTTTTCAGTCCAGATGCTTGTTTAGTGTGTGTTGCTCTCTAATAAACATACACTCCTCCGTGATATCCGCCGATCTAACAGATTCTAGCGGTACTTCTCGTCATAAGTCTAACAGACTGATCTCTCTAAGTGAGAACAACGCTCCGCATCTCATTGTCTTGCACTTCGACACCCTGAGAATCCTAGATGCGACGCTCATACCAACGCTCTATAGTCGCTCGCTCATCGGGCCTCATGCTTGATCTACATTGCATGTTCTGCCGAAAACTCTCACCCTACACAGAGTGTCTACTCGCTCGCAGGCTTACCCTACCATTCGTATAACCTGCACTTGCTCGGTGTATGCACTTTTGCACTCAACGTGCATCAGCCCAGGCACTTATCCAGTTCCTGCTATCACTTTTGTTTCTATTATTTGCCAGGCAAAAACATAACTTTTAGGAGTTTAGTTAAGTATGGATATAGTATAGATATAGTTAATATCGAACTATGCAGAGTTTTAATTCTATACTTATTTCCTTGCTTTTAATTAGCTGTCAAAAAGCCAAAAATTAACTAAAAAGCCAAAATAGTACCGGATAGAAGTTAGCTTATTAAATTTTGAATCTTAGCTTAAAGTGGTAGAATTTATAGCTTAAATAGATAGATAATAATCAGTTTAATAAGTTTTAAGTAGCTTAAAGTCTAGATTTTCTTTTTAAGTATGTTAGCTTATTTGGATTTTTGTTTATTGTTTTTTGTTTTCTGAGTTTGCTTAGTTCATGATCAATTTTAGAAGCTTAAAAGTAGTTTAAGCCTTTATTTCTTTTCATTTATTAGATTAAGCTATCATAAAGCTCATTAGGAACTTCTTTCCTTTTACATTTGTAACTAATTTTGAGTTTTGTTATAGCTAATTTTATTAAAACTAAGGGTTAAAGTACCACTTTCTGGGTCAGCCTATAAATAAGCTCATTTTAGAGCTTATTAGTGCTTTTCAGCCCATAGTGGCTTTTGTTAAAAGTGTCTCACCAGCTATAATCTTTAAACTTTCTCTTTTAAGTTTTCCCTAAAAAGCACTTTTTAGTTCGTCTTATTTTTAAGCTTTAGTAAGGACTTTGCTTGTAGTCGGGTTGGGCCTTAGGGTAGAAATTATAATTTTAATATTACTCAGTTAGTCCTTCCCGTTAGTTAGCTAGTTACCCAGTTAATCTTTAGGTCTTTGCATAGTTAGTCCTTAGTTAGTTAATTAATTAGTTTTATTTAGTTTTAATTAATTAATTAGGTTAGGTTTTAATTAGTTTAATTAAACCTTTATTAAAATGATAAAAAATTTAGGGGCTTTTCATTTTAGAAAATTTCAGCACATTTTCTTTTTTTAGTGTAATTTTTATAAAATTTTTAGGGACTTTTTTTTTATAGTTTTTATTGTTGTTTAATATTTTAGAAAAAAATATATCATTTTTAATCTAAAAAAGCCAATAATAATAGTAATTTCTTTTTCTAAATTTTCTTTTTTACTTATTTTTTTTAGGAAAAATATAATTTCAATTATTTTCTTTTTATTTTTATTTTTAGGATTTAATTAGAATTAAATAGTTTTTAATTAATAAAAAATTCAAAAATAATCAAAAAATATTTTTATTTTTTTATTAACAATTTTCATTTTATCTAATTTACATGTTGTAGGAAAATTTGTTTGCACTCTTAGGGTTTAAATTTAGTCTAGTTGCTTAATCGTCGTGTTTTATTTGTTTCCCGTATTTGTTTAATTGTTTAATTGCCTTTTATTTTGTACTCATAGCTTATCAAATCATCTATTTTCTTAATTCAAATCATAATCTGGACTTAAACGAGGTTTCAATTTCACTAGTCGTTGGGTAAACGACCCGGGTGATCATATTTACCCGATTTTATATACATATTATATATTATATATATTATAATATATATTTTTGAGAGTGATTTTTTCATTAGGGGATTTTCTTAATTGCTCTTGTGGAATATTATTTTATAGTATATTTTATTGTGTATCTAAACTTCACATCAGTATGCACTAACGATCAATCCTACTATATACATTTCGTGCATAGAACAGTTCTGGTCTACTGTTAAAGGCCAAAAAATAACATTCATGGGGGAACTCAGTTAACTTGCCTAGTAGATGGAAGAGGTAAGCATCAAATGATCAATGTTAGATAGATCTTCAACTAGATGATGAAGAAGGTATTGATATGTTTACCTCAAACTCTACCATTTTTGAACAAATTGCATTGATGGGATTATGGACTAAATTTCACAGATGCTTACTTTTTTACTAAGCCATTTCTTTTTCCCCACAATGGAAATTTCTGATTCATACTATACTACAATGTCTAAGTTCAAAGACTACTGCATGGAATGAGTTTAGTAGTACTATGGCATCTGCAATTATCTGTTTGGCTACAAATCAAAAGTTTAACTTTTCAAAATATATTTTTGAAAGTATGATTAGAAACTTGGATAATTTGTCTGGCAAATTTTTGATGTATCCAAGGTTTGTACAAGTGTTTTTGAATTAACAACTTAAAGAAAGGCCAACTCATAAGAGAATTTATAATGCACCCTCTCACACTAAGAAGATTTTTGGAAATATAAGAAGGGTAGGCAAAGGTTTTTCTGGTAGAGTAACACCTTTATTTCCAATAATGGTGGTACAAAACCAGTCAGAATTAGGTGACGGTTCAGCAAATCCAACTGATCCCCATCACACACCCACCATTATTCAATCATCAACTCAACCACAAAAGACACAAAAACCTAGGAACCCTAAAAGAAAGGACACTCAGGTACCTCAGCCTAGTGATCCTAGTGAAAATGTTGTAGATGTGGCTGTACATAAGGAGTTGGGTGGTAGTTTGGTGAGGGCTACCATTACTAATCATAATCAAATACAAATCTTCCTAAAATATAAAAGATATACATTCCATATTTATCTCATTGCATCCTTATCTCCAAGTCAGTAGCTTTGACCATCAGCAGTATTAATCTTTCTTCTAGCAGTATTAACTAACACTTGGCAGTACTAAGTTTGTACTGGCAGTACTAACTCCATTAGTACTGTTAGTTATGCCTTGGCAGTATTAACTCTTGATGAAGATTTATTCCTAACACTAGAAACTACTTTAGGTGGTGGTCCCAAGTGTCAAGAAACCATAAGGGATACTATTGCTCGAACTAGGTTTAAGAGTGTATCTAAACATTCCAATGATTCACTGCTCGCAAGAGGTAGCACACTTCAAAGTGACGAGGATAGACTTAAACTTGATGAATTGATTGCATTATGTATCACTTTACAAAAGAGAGTTCTTGATTTGGAGAAGACAAAGACCACTAAACATAATGAGATTGATAGTTTGAAAAGGAGGGTCAAAAAGCTTGAAAAGAAAGATAGGTCAAGAACTCATAAGCTGAAGAGATTATACAAAGTTAGTTTGACAGCTAGGGTAGAATCCTCTGGTGATGAAGAAGATTTGGGTGAGGATGCATCCAAACAGGGGAGGATTAATGCTATTGATGTAGATGAAGACATTACCCTGGTTAATGTTCAAGATGATACTGATAATGAGATGTTTGATGTGAATGTTTTAAATGGTGAGGAGGTGTTTGTTGCAGGGCAAAATGAAAATTTTGTTAAAGAAGTAGTTGATGCTGTTTAAGTTAGTACTGCTGAAACTGTTACAATAACTACTGAAGAAATTACTTTGGCTCAAGCACTTGAAGCATTAAAAACTTCAAAACTCAAGGTGAAAGGGATTGGTTTTCAAGAGCCATCTACAACAACAACAATAAGAACAATTTCTTCACAACAATCACAGGACAAGGGTAAATGACTAATGATAGAAGAACCTGTAAAGCCTATGAAGAAGAAAGTTCAAATCATGCTTGATGAAGAAGCTGCTTTAAAGTTACAAGCTAAATTTGATGAAGAAGAAAGACTTGCAAGAGAGAAAGCTAAAAAAGAAAACGAAGCTAATATTGCTTTGATTGAAGAATGGGATGATATTCAAGCAAAGATTGATGCTGATCATCAGTTGGCTGAAAGATTGCAAGCACAAGAACAAGAAGATTTATCTGATGCAGAAAAGGATACATTATTTCAACAACTCTTAGAGAAAAAAAAGAAAGCATTTTGCAGCTAAAAGAGTAGAAGAGAAAAAAAACAAACCACCAACAAAAGCTCAATAGAGACAGATAATGTGTACTTACCTAAAGAACATGGAAGGATACAAGGTCAAAGATTTGAAGTCAAAAGGGTTTGATGCTAACCAAGTGATGTTTGACAGAGCATTCAAAAGGGTAAATACATTTGAAGACTTTAGAACAGAGTTGGTAGAAGGAAAAGAAAAGAGATTAGGAGAAGAGCCGATACAAGAGAGTTTAAAGAAGCAAAAGGTGGATGATGACAAAGAAACATCAGAGCTTAAATAGTGTTTGAAAATCATTCCAGATGAAGAAGAGGTAACAATTGATGCTATACCTTTAGCTGTTAAGTCTCCAAGTATTGTTGACTGGAAGATTCATAAAGAAGGAAGAAAAAGCTATTATCAAATAATGAGAGCTGATGGAAAGTCTCAAATGTACATGCTCTTTAGTCAGATGCTTAAAAGTTTTAGCAGGGAAGATTTAGAAGATTTGTACAAGTTGGTAAAAGCTAAGTATATGTCAACAAGACCAGTGAAAGACTTGGATTTGTTGTTATGGGGATATTTGAAAACAATGTTTGAACCTCATGTTGAAGATACAGTATGGAGAAATCAACAAGATTACAAAGTATTGGATTGGAAGCTGTATGACTCTTGTGGAGTACATTCCTTGAGGATGCAATATGTGCACATTCATATGTTGGTAGAGAATAAGTATCCCCTTATACCATCTACACTTTCAATGATGTTGGAAATGAAGCTTCAAATTGATTATGAAAGTGAAATGACTTAGCAGCTTCTTAAATTCATCGTGAAACAGCTTAAGAAGTAAAGAAGTATTTGGAAACATCCTCCGAGTATTGATGAAGCTTTAAATGAAGAAACTTAATGATTTTGAAGAAGAATATCAAGTTTAGGGGAGGATTGTTGGGATTAAAAGTCTTCTTGATGCTGTTAGAATTACTGCTGCTCAAGTTTATGTTAATACTACTCAGCTGGAGTTAGTACTGCTAAGAGACTTCAAAGAAAATATGCTAAGTGTTTACTACTGCTAGTACACCGTTAGTACTGCTTGTGAATATTAGTATTGCTGGTACAAAAGTTAATGCTGCTAGTGAAAGTTACTACTGCTAGTACAAAGACTGCTTGAAGTTAATGCTGCTGAGGAATTACTACTGCTTAAGAAAATATTCTAAGTAGTTATTACTGCTAGTGTTAAGTTAGTACTGTTTGTTAGTACTGCTTACTTGATATGTATTAATTATTCATAGAAAATATTTTATATACTTAGGAAAGTATTGTAAGACGAGTAGGAATCCTTGGTGTATAAAAGGAGGTCCTAGGGCATAGAGATTGAGGTACCAAAACCAAAAATCAATCTTTTTCTTAGCTTCAAGGTCTTTGTAACCCTAATACTTTGAGAGTATTCGTATTATTATCATTAATAATATTGGAGCTTGTTTGTTGAATTGTATGTTCATTGAATTACTGTTTTATTGATAATTCTTCTTAATATTAAAGATTAGATTCCGCATAATCTTTAATACATTCAAACAATGCTTTTACTATAGTTGTGTTAGATTTATCTAAGATAACTAAACCTTAAAAAAGCATAAGGAATTCGATCTATTAAAGTGGGTTCAACAGATCTTTTGTAAATTTAATGATATGATCTTGTATCTTGTGCAATGAAAATCAGTATGTCGCATTCTCGTGTTTTCGCCGTTGTCGGGGTGTGACAGATTGGTATCAGTGCCAAGGTTATAGAGAATGCCCATTTTTATAAAAAAAATAAAAGCGCAACTATAACCAAACTAGAGTTTTTGAAAAACCTCAAACATGATAAAAGTTAACTAGCCCGAGTGGTTCATAGTTTTTCCTAAATTACGCATAGCCTGATCAACTATGCTTAATTCATGAAGGACTATGAAACGATGGGGTAGTTTTCTTAAATTATGTTAGGGGAAGGGGATGGAATATGTGAAGTCCAAGGCTACCTAAAAATGAATTGACCTTGAATGTACATATTGCGTAATATGTATTTTTGCGTGGTAATCTAGTATGAGAATGCTTGCGAGCGTTGAGGTCTAGATTATCGTTGATTGCTAAGTGTTTGCCATGCTACCTTAGTTGTATTACA
>BQNB010167035.1:0-14048 GCA_026074375.1 Tanacetum coccineum
AGTGTGTGACACATATTTATGTGATTCAAATATGGATTACAACGATTCAAAAATAAAATGATTCAAATATTGATTACAACGATTCAAAAATAAATATTCAATGATTCTACTAAAAGAACTCTTGTTTCATGTCGATTCACTAATCATATTTGATTCAAAATAAATACAAACAATTTTTGTAACGATTCATAATCTAATTATATGATGTTTAATTATTCAATTTTGATTCGTTTACTTGAATATCAGTCAAAATAAAATAAAATAAAACGTCTAATTCATTGTATGATTCACTATTCTAAAAGTAATTTACGAAAAACACGCACACATTATTTTAAATGGTTCGATATATAGATTTATCATCTAATGATTCAAAACCCAATTGATAATGTATTAGTGAACGAAAAAGAAGTATATGAACACATTAAAAAAGTGAATCATACGTTATATAAGACTTTTCATTGTGAATGTTTTTTAGGTCCATTCTAATATGAATGATTATTTATTATTGAACAAAATAAATAATAGTTACGTGATGCTAAAAAATAAATTTAAAATGAATCTTTGACTAAAAAATGATCGTCCATATCAAAGGGTAATCAAATACGAATTTGGAAAATCATATTAAGGCACCTTTAGTAATTAATTACTCTTGGTATGACCGACCCCGACCGAAAGGGTCGACCGACCTATAGTGGGCAGCCTAACATAAAGAAAGGTAAAAGGGGTCTGTATCCACCATTTGACACCTGTGCGTTAACTCGATTATCACATGTACAAACTAGGTAGGTTTTTTTGCCGTGCCAAGCACGGCCCAAGATGATCATAATGCTGTTTTCATTATGTTGTTTTTCATAAGTAGGATGAACATTTGGGTGGTTAAATACACTAAAGATAGCATTGTGTGAGGAGCCCATTAAAAGTTTAACACTAAATAAATCTTTACGTATTACTTTACCTCATAAATTAAATGAAAAGGTTAGCTTATGCAATTATTTTGTGAACATATTATTTCATCACGATTCTTTAAAATTAACTACGTTCATGCAAACTATGCATTTAGTAACTTTATTCTAAAAACGTTTCAAAGTCAAGTTAATTATAGATGTTACAAGTTGGTTGAAGAAGGCCGCCCTAACTTGTTGTGCAAGATGCAAATAAACTGATCAAAGGAATAAAAGAACAAAAAAGTGTTGATCTTTACGTTGTAAATATTGTTTCTAATATGTTGTATATATATAATTTTAATTGTGAGATTTCATGAATAGATTGTCAATATTTGCAAAAGACCAACCATTCATCTAAACTTTCGTCTTAAGCTCTAGCATGCTACATTATAACCGGTAAAATAATTAGAGAAACATTTAATTTGTTCAAACAATATAGTTTCATATGACTTCTCATTCTACCTATGTAATTAATACACGCTTAAAGTGTTCGATATATGAAAAAGAGAAACAAAAAGTGTTGAAACCATTTCATGTTGATCCATCCCCCTTTACTACTGTTTTTACCATGCTTTGATTTGATATGATTTGTTTAACTTTTTTTTTCCTTTTTCAAATATCTTTATTTTTGTTAGACTATATTATCAAGTTCACACAATTTTTCCGTTTACTACTCTAATTCATCATACTTTTCATTAATTTTTCACAAGAGTGCAAATTTTATTTTACTAGTTACATAATTCTTTGTGAGCAATGCTCCACAATCAACATGCACTATGTAGTTGTGCACCATTAAAGCTGTTAAGATAAAAATACAATAGTTAAATATTAAATACATTAAGAAAAATCAAAGTACATATGGTGGCTAACCGCATGTCCAAGCAGACCCATGACCACCTGACAACACGCAATAGTTCCTAACCAGTTAGGCCATGGTCATGCATCATGATGCATGACCTACCCACCTATAACAATATAAGTTTTAACTTTGAATTTGTAGAACATGCCAACATTAATAACACTAACAAACAAAAAAAACCAATCAACAAAGAAGAATAAACCCAACCAAAGTATGAGATGTAATAACATAATGAATGTCGAGTTGCATAGGTGAAACTAATGAAAATAATACTACTCTACACATAAAAGAAAATATAATACAAAAAAATATTTCTATAATAAACATGCTAAATGACTTATGTATAAAAAAAACCATAAACCATTAACCAGACTCTTATTTCTGTATTCATGGTCGGACATTTTGGCCGTCGACTGTTTTTGACTGCCAATATCTGTAACACCTAGCTAATCATAAAGTTAATAAACAAATAATACAATTTTGTTATCGATTAAGTAATAAACTGATAAACCAACGAATATTAGTAAAGTTAAAAAACACGATTGGATAATAATTGTAAATAAGATCCATACTTTAATCCTCCTATGTTAGTTTACCGTGAATTTGGAGTACAGGAATCAAACTTTAGTTATTCAAAGATAAGCCTGCATAGATATCGATACAAGCATATCAACACATAAACAATATAAAATATATAGCAACTTAATTGATGACTTACATTTAAAATTCATGAATATCTAAAGTCTAGTAATCCTCATTCCAAACAAAAAACACAACCTACCCAAAACTGACAATTGAACATATAGAATAGAAAAATGCAGACCGCTCATCATGGGCTTTCAAATAAATGAAACTTGCACATAAACCTCATCATCCTCTGTTTTCATGCACTCAGTATATCAAAATATTAGTATATCACTTCATTAAATCATACTCCAACAATATCAACAACAACAAAGAATAAGTGAAGACATCAAATGAAAGACACGTTACCTTACTGAAGATCATTCTCTACGTACTCTGCAAAAGATTAACCTGAAACCAAGACATGTTACAAGAACTCAAACAAAAATTAAAACTATAATACAACTCCGGTAGCTAGCTTCACTCAATTAAAGCTTTATGATGTAGAATACCTGACTGAAGAACATAACAAGAGGCCGAAAATACCTAAGCATGCATGGGAGATGATTAGGATTGTGTGTGAGGTTAAAAAAAGAAACTAATGGAGATGGCATGTAGCTTGTGGAGAGAAGGAGATAAAAGTGAGCATTTCATACACGAAAATTAAGAAGAATGGCGAGACACACAATAAAGATGGAAGGTTTGACAAGCAATATCAATATGAAAACATGGAACACTCAACAACTCAACAGTGGCTAACTATTTGCGCCTGACGTGTCATTTTTTGGAAGCTCACAGTAATAAGAGGGGTTTAGTTTATAGTATAGGTTGATACTTGTCTATTTGTTTATTTTTTTTATTTGACTAGTACATTTCATAGTATTTCAGCTAGAAAACAAAACACATGGATAGACCATACTAGACTTTAAAGTTTGTGACTACAAATGATTATGAGAGTAAGTTAGCCACCCGCAACACCAATGACTATCTAGAGTCATTAAAGCAGATGCCAAACAGTCTTTTGAAAGCACAAGTCTCATGTGAACTAATGTCTCAAGATATGCATCGGTGTTGCAAGTGGGTTAAGCTACATTCATAATCCTTTGTAATCAATAACAAAATGTCATACATCATGAAATAAAGAGCCACTAAATATATGCTAGTACATGCTCATTGCAACTATCGCAAACTAAACCTTAAAAAAAATTATATTGAAAAACTTTGATAATCATATAGTGATACGGCCGATGGCGTCCTCATTCGAATATCCTCCAATATTAATGTGTCCTTTGAAGCATACGCACATACCTGAACATAATATTAGAACACAAATTAAAATACCCCGTTAATGTTAATAGTACCATTAAACTATCTTTCAATCAAAACTTACGTAAATGCATAATGATAGCGGATCTATAGTTGAATCAGCATAGATTCAACAACAATTTAAACTACTTGACATATATTAAAATGTCACATACTCAATGTGCATGTTTTAAGAAGTCAACAACAGTTGGTCAATATTATAACTTTAGACCTATCTCAAAACATTTATCTAATAGAAATTTTTTTTATACAAGATGTAGCTAAAAGCAAAACTACTAGACAAAAGATGAAACATAATAGTAAAAAAGACTCATTGTTTCAATTACTATTATAACCTTTTCATCCTAATAAACAATTTATGTAATTAATTAAGATCAAAAGAATCAAATGGCTATAATTGCTTTTCAACCTTCTCAATTTAAAAATCTTCTCAAAGGAACCAAAGCTTAGAATTCATACGTAACTTTATCATACCTTTTCCTAATGGCATTTATATTTTTTTTTTAAATTAGCAAACCGCTAGAGTACGGCATACACCCGAAAGACTTCCCGACCCCTAGCAAAACACCTGCAAGCAACGACAAAAAATTTTCCAAACAAATATTCTAGAGTTAAATTTGGTTTGGAAAAGTTTGTAAACTATTCAAAGTTAAGTTCTAAGAATAAATGCTTTGTAACTGAATTAAATAAAAAAGTTAGAATCAAAAACTTACTTGCAAGCTTGTAAGGATCAGCACCGGATAGAGTCAATGAATAATGAGATGGATGCTCTGTATAAAAATGATACCTGAGAACTCACTGAGTTAGCTAAGCATAGAAAGATCATAGGAAGCAGGGGTAGAGCTAGTAGGGGGACTAGTGGGTGCTGAGCCACCCCTAATGAGCCTATTTATTCATTAATTATTTATATTACAAGCCGCTTTTCTACTAGTTTTTTACATTGAGCCCCTCTTATCATTACGACTTTCTGCATTAAACACAATCAGTCTCCCCTAACTGAAAATCCTGACTCCGCCCCTGATAGGAAGTAAATGGCTCTATAAAAAAAGTACAAGTCTAATGGTGAAATTAAAAGATATAAAGCTAGACTCGTTGCTAAGGGGTATAATTAGAAAAAAGAATTGACATTGATGAAAAAAAATTCACCGGTTGTCAAAATTCTTACTGTTAGGTGTTTGATTAATGTGCCGGTTTAAAATAATTGATGTTTGTGTCAACTTGATATTGATAATGTCTTTCTTTATGATGACTTATCTAGAAATTGCTTATATGTCTTCGCCTGAAGGGTATTTTGATTCTCGTGATAAAAGGGTGCGTAGATTAAAAATGATTCTCGTGATAAAAGGGTGTGTAGATTAAAAAAAGTCATTGTATGGGTTAAAACATGCTCCAAGATTATGGAATAAATAAACCCAAACATTGCTTAAGCATAATGATTATTCTCTTTTTACTAATTTTTAAAATGGAAAGTTTGTTGCTAACTGGTTTATGTTGATGATATTATCATCACCAGAAACAATGCAGTTGAGATTGAAAATTTTAAAAAGTTTATGAAATCTAATTTCATGATTAAAGATTTAGGTAACTTTAAATACTTTTGGGTATTGAAGTTTTTGAAACAAAACAAGGTCTTTGTTTGTCACAAGGAAAATACTACCTTGATCTTTTAAGTGGTTTTGGATTGCTTGCTTGCAAGCCTTTTGCTACTCCTTTGAAACAAAATTTGTCCATATCAAATGAAAAGTGAAAAGCATCCGGTTCTTGACGACATCACTATCAAAAACTTATTGGGAAATTAATCTACTTGACTCATGTAAGGCATGCCATTTCTAATTCAGTGCATTGTTTGAGTCCATTTATGCATAAGCCCTTAAAATCTCATCTTAAGATTGCTCTAAAAGTACAAAGTTACTTAAAAAGTAATCCAGGTAAGGGAATTCATGTAGTTAAGTAACTCAATACTTCTCTTGAAGCTTTTGTAGATGCTAACTGGCCTAAGTATCTTATTACTAGAAAATCTGTAACCCGTTTTTCTATAAAACTTAATTGTTTTTTGATTTCTTGGAAAAGCAAAAAAAACAAAACACCTTATCAAAGTCATGGACAGAAGCTGAATATAGGGCAATGGCTTTTGTTACATCTGAGATTGTTTGGATCCTAAATTTTTTAAATGTTCTGGACTGAGAATAATTATGCCAGTTAAACTTTTTTGTGATAGTCAGGTTCAATTAAAATTGCAACCAAAAATCAAACACTTAGAAATTTACTTACATTTTGTGAGAGAAAAGATTTTCTCAGGTGTCATTGAGACACAGAAAATAAGCTTAGCTAATCAAACAACTTATAATTTTACTAAAGGGCTTGATGAACTGCAACATGGAAAATTGGCTTCAAAACTGCAAATATTTGATTGTTTCTAAGATACGATTAAGGAGGGATGTTAAAAGTGATAATTGATGAATATCTAATAACATACTTGATGAGGGAAAGAGATGTAGTTTTAGAGAGAGAGTGGTTGGATGAACACTTTAGAGAGAGAAAGTAAACATAAAGAGAAAATGCATCAATGTGTGAAAAATGAACAACCAACCCACCTCTCCAAGGCATGGAGAGGTGTATAAATACCTCAATATGTTCGGCCATGGATAGGCTTTACATGGGCTTTCCATGGGCTTTTCCTAACTTGGCATATTAAGGTTCTAAATAATACTTAACGAGCTAACGATAGTTATCTATGGAGTGACTGATACTTTTCTAGAATTTTCGTATTCCTAACAATCTCCCACTAAGGGAGGTCACTCCATTTTACAAAAACTTAAACCTAGCATACTATGAAGGTCTTCGTTCTTGTGCTCGCAGACTTCTTTTCTTTTTCCTTTTCTTGTGAATATGGTGTAGTAATCATTGACTTTAGGCTTGAGCTTGTTCCTTTAGCTTGACTTGTATGTGAATATGTGATCTTGAGCACCTTGAGATCATCAACCAAGCATAATCTCGAATCATCATCTTGTGATCTTTTGCCATCTTGTGTACTTGTGACCTTCGGACCGACATGCTCATACTGTTGTTGTTTCTTGGTCTTGAAAGCTTGAATAAGACATCTTTCTTGTAATTCTTTAACTATAACACTTCGTCACTTCTAAAAAGACGTTCGGTATCAGAGTGACGAAAACTTCTTTGAAATTCTTTGACTTTAATACTTCATCACTTGAAGAAAGACGTACGGTGTCAGAGTAGCAGAAGTCTTGAAACATGTACTTGAGCTTTCATGATGTCTTTATATTTGTCGGTCGGGTATGAGCATGTGGTTATGAATTTTTAAGACAGCTGGAATCAGGTACCTTCACCTTTGACACTATGAGTCGCTCAGTGATATGGTTTGAGTAACCTTCGAATCTGTAAGGATCGACCTATGATCAGGTAGATTCAATTTAAGAAGAATCTCCTCGTGTTTGGTTGGAGTAACCTTTGAATCTGTGAGGATCGACTTGTGATCAGGTAGATTCAATTTAAGAAGAATCTCCTTAACAGGATTTCCAGCTGAAGTATCAAATCTTTCTAACACATATGTATTAGATTCATCAAACTCAGCATGTTCTCATTATCGGAACATCTCAAAGCATACAACACGATAAGAGTGAACCAGCGATTTACTATCTCACCGATTAAAATAAAAATTGATTTGAAAAATCACTCGACGTGTCACTTACTAAAGTGTTTTTGTGACACATCGAGAGTGTTAATCATTTCAAAAATTCATCATCAATCGTCAATTCATTTACTGGAACAAGTTTGATTCATATAGAATCGCACAAGTCACCTACCAAGAGCTTGTTTGATGTTGGCTCAAGCAGGATTTCCATTGTCATTGTGAATACTTTAGTACCACTCTGATGTTCTGGCAAGATCACAAGGATAATGCGTATGACTCTTTATATATTTCTCGTTATTCACATTGTGTGAGATAGCAAGCATAATTTTGACAACTGTCCTAATTAGATTTATGGATGATCTCTTGGCTCTAGAATCTATAGTGCACATTTGATTTTTAGTAATCGAAGGCTGGAACAGACTGCCACCTTTTTAATACCAACTAACTCGGAGTGAGAAAGTTGATAGAAATACGTGTAATCTCCGTGAGAAATGAAACAGAAATCTTTTGAGAGATTCTGAGTGGCTAAGGAGGGTTGTGTATTGCATCACTGGGTCTATGATGTCGGCTTCAATGTCAGCAATCATCTTTGTGATTCTTGACAGCAGATGTATTTACCCGGTTTCTACCTAAGTGTAAGGAGGGCTTCTTTCTTTTCACCCTTTATCTTAACTTTTCTTTTTAATTCTTCAACCCCTTCAGCGCTTACCAAGACTTCATAACTAGTACCTTGTTGGGTTTGTTCCAGTACTAGCTCCATCTCAGTCGGTACTTTTCCCTTAATCTCACTTTACTCCTTTTTTCATACCTAAGGATACATTATCTAGTGGAATATCCCTGGGTAGATCCCTCTGGTTCTGGCTGGATCATGGGAATGAATACCTAAACTTAACCACCTTATAACTCTAATACAGTAATTTAAATGGCCGGTCTTTGGTATTTCCACATTTCAACCAATCATGTAACCATTTGCTCCCCCTTCATATGTGCATCGATTAATCGAAAGAGTTTAGCACATATATGGGATAGCGTACACTAGAGATCTTAAAATTCACATCTTTAGCCATATATTTTAATCACATTTTCTCCCCTTATCAAAAATATTAAATCTTTTGATATTTTGGATATCAATTGATTCAAATATAACTGCTTTCGGGGAAAGAATGTCCAATTATTAACAAGCCGCAATAGGAACATTTTTTATGCTCCCCCTCAAATTATGAGGGTATTATATGGTGTTTGAGTATGTTAATTTGAAATTTTTTGAATTTACTAAGAAATTCTTGAAAATTCATACTCAAACACTATATATGCCTAATTTTTAAGTCTACACTACACATTTATATATTCACAAGATTATTATGTACGAGGTTTGACCTGAATGATGAGAACATCATATGATAGAATCATATGGTTCTTTGTAGCAGCCGTAGGTCTTCCCCGTAGTCTCTCATAAGAAGTTGTCTTAGCTTCCTCCTAAATCAGCAATCATTTCTTGAGTAGATTCAAAGCAGATGTGCAAGCCGCATCAAGCAGTCTTGATGTATAAAGCCCGAATATCCGAAGCACACAATTAACCCTTTCAAGAATTTGATATCGCAAGTTCCTGGAGCTTTGGATAACATATCATATTTAGGGTCTTTGTTATTCTGAAGCTTTAGATCAGTCTGATGAGGTATGATTAAAGATTACACCCCTATGTATAATTCTGGTTTTAGAGATTTTATCATTAAAAGTTTGTGCAATATATATGATTAGCCATATTGATGTGGGTGATGTTTTCTTTGTTGTGATGCTACTAATGTGGTGCAGTGGTTTAGATCAGAAGAATTGTAAGGAACGTTGGAACAGTTAACTCGAAGACTGGTACTTGTCAAATTTGCTTTTATTTCATTGCTTTGTTAAGAGCATTTTTCTGTAAATGCTTATGGTTTCTTATTAGGTACGAGATGAGGTTCAACGTGTATTAGAGAGGCTCTTTGGAAATTTATCAGGGTTGTATCTCCATCTTAATTTCAAACTTGTCATCTGCACATATTATTTTCCTTTCATAAGATGTTGACGCATGCTTGAGCGTAGCATGTCGCTTAAAAAATATGCTTGAGCATATAATTCATGTCTTGAGTGCATAGAATATGACTCTTCTGTTTATTTGGTATATGTAAGTAACAGTTTTACATTTCTTCTTTTTAGGTGGCCATCTGATGCACTTGAATCACGTAGCACGACGTCATTACACCTTAGTGTATCCGATTATAAATGTGTCATTTCAAAAAATCATTCAAAGGGGTTGGGTTGAGTGGGGTTCGACAACTTAACTTTTTGTAACAAAAGAAGGAAGGAATCAGAGAAGAGCATTGCAACCTTTAACAAAAAAGCAGGTAATGTATGTTTGTGTGTGCTGATTAAACTATTACAAGTAGTTTGTTTTTAAATTTCTGTATCATTGACTATGATTTTGTTGCAATGAAAATAGGATGTGGGAAGAAAGGACGAGGAAGAGGCTGAGGATTTTGACAGATCTAAGTTAGAGGTCAATGATGAGGAACATGAGTCCAAAAGTAGGGGATGTATGCTGCTAAAAAGATAGCAAGCATCAGAGTTCGGAAGCAAGTGTTGTAGGTCAATTCAGTCTATCATGATGTCTAGATTATGAAATTAAGTATGAGCATAGGGTTGTGATTTTGACATATTCTCTGCCAGCCAGCTGTCAGCCGTGCAGGATTCCGCAAATAATATGTTAGTATTAAACAAACAAATTTGTTCACTTTCATTGAATAAGGTTGCAAGAACCACGTTGATCAGTATAAATACTGCTTGTGATTAGGTAGAATTTTGAAGAATCTCTTTGACAGGGTTTCGCAGCTATACTAGTCGTTCTTAATACTGGAACATCTCAAAGCAGACAACACAGAATGAGTGAACCTGTGAGTTACTATCTCACTAATGAAGAGAACAATGGATTTAAAAATCAATTTCTGTTTCACTCATGAAATGGATTTTTGTGACACTGTCGAGAGTTTTTAAAAACATAAAACATAGTTTCCATCCAATTCAATACACTTCCTGAACAAGTTTGATTCTAAAGAATCGCAACCATTGTTAGCTTTCAAGTTGGTGCACAAGTTTATAATCCAAAATGGTACTTCACATTTCCACCTACCGGTAGAGCTTGTTTGATGTTGGCTCTAACAGGATTTCCATCGTCATTGTGAATACTTACGTATCACTCAGATGTTCTGGAAATACCATGAGGATAATGCATAGGACTCTCATGATATTACTTGTTTTCACAGTGTGTGAATAACAAACGTAAGTTGAATTAGTGTCCTAGCGAGATATGTAGATGATCTCATGGCTCTAGACTCAATAGTGCATTTTTTGTTTTTAGTAGTCGAGGCTAGAGCAAAAGAAAACCCCCCACACCCCTGCCCACCCCCTTTTTATTTTTTTTAATATCATCCAACTCGAAGTGACAGAGACGATAGAAATGTATTGATCTCTGTAAGAAATGAAACAAGAATCCTTTGAAGGAAACGTGAGTATCTAGGGAGTGGTGGAGCGGCGTAGTCACTGGGTCCATGATACTTGTCCTTCCAATGTCAGCAATCCACCCATGTGCTTCCTGACAGCAAAGTGTGGTGACCGGTTGTTGCCTAATGTTTAAGAGAGCTGGATTTCTTTTTACCCTTTATCTAACAATCTTATTCATTCTCAACCCCTTCAGTTCATACCAAGACTTCAATTACTAATAAACCTTGTTAGGTTTATTTCTATCTAGCTCCATCTCAGTCGGCACTCTTCCCTTACTCACACTTTACTCCTTTTTTGTATCATACCTAAGGACTTCTACACTAACTAGTGGATTGTCCCTGGGTAGATCCCTCCGACTCTGGCGGGATCATGGGAACATGTACCTAACCATACCATCCTTAATAACTCCGTAAAGTAAATACAGGTCGGTCCGTTTGGTACTGTTCTCTTTGCCATAAAACCATTGAAAATCAACCAAGGAACTGTGATATATGATAACAAGCGCCTTGTGTCCTCGATTGTTTGATTATTAGACACGCTCGCCCCGCAACCAGTCGTCAATTTTTTGAAATTGTTTGGCACATGGAGGGAGGAGTACCTGCTTGAGTCTTAATAGATCACATTTTTATTAGATTTAATATTTAAATCACATTCTCTCCCCTGATCAAAAATTTCAAACCCTTTGATATATAGGATCTCAATTGATTTAAATATGTTAGAAAATTTAGGAGAAAATATGGTCTGATTAAATACAAGCCGATATTGGAACATCTTAATGCTCCCCCTTAATTTATGTGGGATTCTGTTAGTGTCAGTTATGAAGGAGTTTAATAAATGATTAATGGAGTTTTAACTATAAACTCATGAAAAATTCATAAACTGACACATAACACTGATTACCAAACTACTACTGATGTACAAGATTATGTATGAGACAGGTTCTAAAATGTTCAAACCGAAAGTGACACAGTCATTTTATCCATGTTAGCAATCTGTAGTCCGTCTCAATACTCTCCAGATGGAAATTTTTCATAGCTTCTCCTGAACCAACAACGATCTTTGATGTAGATTCAAATCTTTCTTGCAAGCCGCACTGAGAAGACTTGAAGTATAGAGCCAAATAGTCACAAAGTAACACAAAGATTTTTGACCGTAACACCAAAGTCAATTAATCCCGAGAGAGCGAATTTTCTCCTTACAAGATAGCGATGATATAAATTGAAACACCTATGGTTACTAGTATCCAGGATGGTCACAATTATTCCCTCAAAAAGCAGAAATGATAAAACCTAAGTCAACTAAGTCTCGTATGTAAACATTTTCTTCCTTCAGATAATGACTATCTAAAGGTATCACATACCGATGTTTACCTCAATATCAAATATTTCAACTCCTTTTTTAAGATCACATAGGGTTGACCGTTAAGGAAGCATTATTGAATCAGAAACACATCAAAGGCTTTAAAACACTGTGATTAATCCAAATTTCCTAACCTTTTACTGACTATGAGGTGTTGTCAATATTGGTCGTTTGTAGTTTAAAGCCTGAATTCACTAAGTCTCAAATTGAAAATAAGTCCACAAAGTTTTAAACAAATGACATCTAAAGCCCTTGTAGTTAATATAAATTAACTCCCTTGGAAAATGTGATCCGTCATTATCAAAAACTTTATCCGTGTATACCTTGACTTATTTTGAAAGACTGTTTTAAAAGATTATTTGATGACACGTTCTCCCCCTCAAATAATGACCCGTTTTCTATTTAAAGAGCTGTAGTCATAGTTTGAGTGGTTGAATTAGCTTTTAAATCTTTTTGTGAAATTCCTTAAAACACTGATCCATTGTAAAGACAACTTATTACCACCATGGCTAACACAAATAATTTTTGAAGAATCATAGAAGAAAAAATTATTTGGTTAAAAAGAAGGCTTCTCTTCTTTATCAAGAAATAATGCACTGAAACGTACATTAAGTCAGAGTTGCATGGATATAAAGTAATCCATGCCCGGGAGAACTTAATCACCCGTTGTTAGGAACAACCATCTTTTTGGCGACGTGCTTTCCTCATTTTGAAAACCGGGTTTCATAAGAAATAACTGCAAGCCATATAGACATGTTTTAAAAGCTGTTTGAACTTCTGCTCGAACTTCATTTAAAGACCCGTGTCATTATTGAATGACATTTCTAGGTCCGTAAATGTTTATCATATCCTAAGACATGTCTTGAGAACTCTTTTTGGTATTTTCTATTTTCTATTTTTGTATTTGATTTTCTTGGTTTTATATTTTTGTATTTTGATTTTTTGAAAAGTTTTATGAAAATGGATTTTTTTATGATTTTATATATTATTCAATTTAAGATGATGTTGATCTGAATACCGAAATGAAGATGTCATTATGAAAACAAGCATATATTTGGCATTTTGAGCCATTTTTGGTTATTTTAGCTTGTTTTCAAAGGTAAAAGGTATGTGTAATTAAGCACATACCAATCCTCATCTTGAAGCTTTGATAGATTCCCCTCTAACAAGTACATACTGATTAAGACCAAGCACTTTCACGAAGCTTCCAATGTTGATGATGTCTTCAGTGGCCTTTGATCTACTTGAAGGCACAACTTTCTTCATACACTTCTGGTCATCTCGAAGTTTATGAATAAGTTGCAAGTCTTGAAAAACTTCATTTTCCTGCACTTTTGGTCATGTCCAAGTTTTCTAGAATCTGCTTTTCATTTGACTTCAAGTCTGCACTCCACTAAGAATCATCTTTGTAGTACCTTGTAGGAGAAATACTGTGCTAGGCACGAACTGAGTAACCCATACACTTCTGGTTAAGGAGAAGCTTCTGAATTAGCTTCCCCCTAATTCATGCCACATGTTATTCATTTTGAAGCTTTAATAGCTTCCCCCCAAACAAGCTATCCTCTCTTGAGCACTTTCAAAGCTTTCTTTCAAGCTTAGAAGAATTAAGTGCACAACGGAATTAGTAGCAAACCACATCAAATATTGCTCCTTTGATAATAAGCTTAGTGATTAGTGTAACACCCTCAAATCTGAGTATGCAGCGGAATGTTGAATATCCGAAGGCGTTACATTATTGGGTCAATAGCAC
>BQNB010167036.1:0-14048 GCA_026074375.1 Tanacetum coccineum
AAAGATTTAAAATACAATTTATTTTAAAGCTTTGATAACCTAGCTCTTGATGCCAATTGTGGAAAACTAGAAGGGGGGTTTGAATAGTTTTCTAAATTTTTGCCCTTTTTAAAAACTTGTAAAACAATTTGTTTAAAACTTTTAATGAAGTGATCTAGACATTGATGTTTGAGAAGTAAGAGGGTAAGAGTAAAGAGAAGATAAAGTATAGAAAGAGTTCATCGGGACACAAGTATTTATAGTGGTTCGGCTACAAGGACACCTTCCTTGCCCTACTCCACACCCTGAGTCACCTACTCGAGAGTTTGTTAAACACTAGTCACCGAGCTCCTTTCACTTGGAGGAAAAGCCTTCACAACGATAGTACACTTCTATAGGTTACAAAGATGATCACCGAATTTCTCACACACGAGAATCGATAATGACACAACTACACTTGATATACAACTAACAATACAACAATAAATCACAGCAAGATGATCTCTTGAATAAAGTAAGAAGAATCAAGATCAAGACACTTTTAAAACATGAGACATGGCTTGGTATTTATAGCCAAAAGTTTTACTGCAGGCCGGTTCTTCCAGTGTTGTTGACAAAGATGCTAGAGAGAGAGAGAGATCAGTTGATTAGAGAGAAGATTAGATGAGAAAGGTGTATCAAAACATGAGACATGGCTTGGTATTTATAGCCAAAAGTTTTACTGCAGGCCGGTTCTTCCAGTGTTGTTGACAAAGGGCACTGGCTTGCAAAGGTAAGGGCACCGGCATACAGTAACTAAATCCGAATTTAGATTTGCAAGATCTTGAGATATCTTGTGTAATCTTATGAGATTTTCCTTGGATTTACTGCATTTGATTATATACTAAATGAAGTAATTAAATAAATAAGTGTAAGATGATTTTGTGTAAAGTTAGGGTTTTAAAAAGATTTGTACACTTTTTTTAAGTTGCATGTGCTTTTCTACAAAGATGGGAGATGGTAAAGAAATCATGTTTTGAGATGATAAGAGGTTTGAGAAGAATGGTGAGAAGAATGATTTGTTATGTTTTGTCATTAATAAAACCTTAGTCTAGTTTGATTGTAAAAACATTTTTAAAACTGGTTTATTTATATTAACAATATCTAACGCGAATCGACGCCGAAGACCTGTTCGAGGCCAAGGTGAAGATTATCCGACTAATGGCGGTCCTTCTCCTTCAGCTGAGATGGCCCTCTTTTTTGTTTTGTTTGTTCACCACGACACGAAATGATGAAGAAGCTGGAATAACTCAGAAAGAGAGTGGTGCCTAGCCGTTGAGAGCGTCTATTGTCTTTGTAGAGGAACAATACGGTCCTGGACTGGACCCCATCGCATGACCTAGAAAGAAAAAGAAGTATGTGCTACTATAAGGCCTCTAAACTCATCTCTCAGAATGTACCAACGTACTCAATAGTCATCAACTTAAGCAGGATAGCTTTGTGTTAATCGTCGAACATGCCAAAAATATAACAGGCCTGGCGCGTAATATAATGTAGGCTTCATCATGAAGGCAACAAAAACTCGATAGAATAAACACATGATTAAGTAAGTAACTAAAATCCCACTTTAGTGCATGTTCATCTTAGTGAATGTATATCCCCCTTAGTGCATGTTCATTTTCCTACATGTTACCAATACTCTTTCACACAGTGGAGTTGGTTCTCGAACTAAACACCTGTGCCAGGATAACATGTTTTTCTTGTCTTGTTACAGCTCAAAGCGTTAGATAGGATCTGAAGACGTCCGAAAGTCTGATCATCTCACCTTTTAACAGCGAAACAAATATTTGCTTCGACAAATTAGTGTCATCCCTCACGACAAATATTTGTATTTGTCCTTTACGTGATTTGAGGTTTAAATGTTGTTAGTTTTGCTTTTTTAATTTTAGACACGTGTACTAGTAAGAGCATCTCCAATGTATGTACTAAAAAAATACATTATTTTAGTGTAAAATAAGAATCTTTTAAAAATATGCTTGCATTAAAAGATGTTACTCCAATGTAAACACTAAATTTTACACTAACTTTTAAATATAACAAGTTTTGAAAACCCGCGCTTCGCTGCGGCGAGTTTTGTTTATTGTGTTTTAGCTTATAGAAGTCCCTAGCCGATTTCTACTTGTTCGGGTATTTGGCAGACGGAATTACATGTATATTTGCCCCATACAATATATACAACCTGAATGAGGAATACTACTTGATATCTATGACGATGAAAGCAAGGCCGCATCAACCATAACTTAGGAACCTCCGCAATGAAAGCAAACACACGTTAACCAAAACTTAAGGTTTAAGGTAGCTCCGATAGTTCTCTTGTCAGTTTCTCCGATATAAACCTATCCATGATACGCCGGTGGGGCTCAACATCATCAATATAGTCATCGATCTACACCGAGAACAAAACACAGATTGATCAACATGTAATCCTCAACTAATAAAAGATTAAAAATATGACAAAACTTAAGTGTATTTCCTATACTACATTTGTTAAGAGTATTATGGCAATTTGGTATCATGAATTATAGGCATGCAGTTGGGGTAGTGTCCCCTTATCCAGAAAGATGTAAAGAAAAATTTATACTAACCCAATCTTGACTACTATTTTCGTAATTACATCAATCAATTGCAGCTTGCATACCTTTTATTTTATTTGATCTGGTACAACAGCTATTTCTAACGAAGTGCTTAGGGAGAAAACAAACTCATGTTATGTTATATCTCTAATAGGTCAAGGGGTAAAATAGAAATAGATTAGCTTATAATAGAAAAGTTAATGGGTCGAAAGTCACCCAACGCGTTTGAAAATATTACATCCTTATTAAAACGATACAAAAAGTAAACTGAATACAATAAGCAACTGTTTACGATTAAATTATTAGCACATAACATAAAGTAGCTCGTTTTGAGTTAAATTTGAAGTCATTTAATAGTAGTTTACTTCCTACTGTTTATTTATGTGGTATACGATTTTCTTGTTTATTCAAAGTTACAAAAAACTTAAATCTGATATAAAGTAGGTAACGTTAACAGAAAGTAGGTACTGATCTTACAACGATATATAATGAAATCAATGACCTATGTTTTTTGTAAATTCATATTATCTAGTGTGACTCTTGTTTATATTTCATGTGTAACCATACCTGGGTTAGTCCAGCCATTATATTTCGTCTAGGCCGTTGAGCAAGGAGTTGTTGCTGATGTTGTGGTTAATCTCTGTAATCTATGCCTTTGTTGTTGCTGTAATTATCGATGTTATTGTTGCTAATGAGCTTCTTGTTGTTGTTGTTGTTGGACATACTTGAGCTAACACTACATAAGATTTCCAGGTTTCCTCTTGACCCTCTGGCCCTGCATTGCAGTAGCCACATACACCAATCAACCTTATCTTTTACCTAATTAAAGACGTGAAACTTAATAATCATTTTTCAAGTAGTAAAAGTTAACAATATGTTAATTAAATAAAAAGTAAAGGACCACCTTTCTTTGTGATAAACAGGAGACAAACACTTCCATTTCTGGAACTTACGCTCCATTTGACTCAAATATTTACTTGTAAACCTGCCAAAATAGAACAAAAAATCTTGAGCCATTATGGTGATACTTATACACTCATACTCATACTATGTCGAATTAAAACAAACCATATAACCAACAACAATACAAATGTATTGGATAAAGTCATAGCTCACCTATAGGATTAGTCTCACCACCTTACCCATCAACTCTCACCGCATCCTCAAACGCCATAGTCGCATCACTCGACACCCCTTAACTGGTCTTCCTAGCTCCCATATGCATGTGTTTGATACTACGAAATCATGATCTTCAACATGCCATGCAAAGGAACTAAATAACATACTAATATAAACTATAGGCGACGTCACTCCCGCTGTGTCCCCTTCCATAAACTTTAACAAACTTCCTTTCAACCTCAATACTCCGCGCATGTTCCACTCCATCTCACCCAATGTCAGTCCCTCCTTCTCTTTCCTATTCCCGTTCCCATCCTTCCCATCAGTTTCACTAAACGTCTATAAACAACATCAGCCTCTAGCACATTAAGCTCCTGAACAACAATGATTTCTGTTAGCGCATATCCAATATCAGAGTCTATATGTGTATATATTGTTGATGGAAATAATGCCTAAAACATTATTAATATTTTTCACATCTTTAGGTTTTGATAATCACAAAATATAAAAATGTTCAATGTAAAATTAAACGTAAACAAGTAATTAGTAGTAAATTTTCATTTCAAAAATTATATCACTTAAATGTATGAATAAATAAATGCTTAATGCATTTTATGATCAAAGAAATTTTTTTATTCAAACCTCACACTTTTATAAAATATTGTAAACATTTTTATAAACATTACAAAACATTTTCTACAATTAAAAGAAATGTTTTATTCAAAATAAATATTTTGAAATTCAAATTTTCAGACCAAAAACGGCTAGAAAAGTTCCAGAAAATTCCCCCTACACAAAAGACAAACTGGGGAGCCCCTATTCTAGGGTGGCCCCCTTAAATACACGGGCGGCCCCCTTAATTTTAAGGGGACCGCCCACCTATTTAAGGGGACCGCCCATAGACTGACGGTCCTCCAGATTGTCCTATAAATACTGACTTTTTCCTACTATTTTCTCACATTTTGCACTCATTCTTTCTGTTCTAAAACAGCCCACACATCTCATTAAAATCCTTTGATCATCTAATCATAAAGCTTTGTTTCCAAGTGATCTAAGCTCAATTTCCTCAAGTTCAAGAGAAGAATACTTCCATCATCAAGTGAAGAAGTATTACACCTTTGTGTGTTATTGCAATCTTATTGCATCCATATCATAACTTGTAAATTATTTGTAAATCTTGTAAAGTTGTGTAGTTGTTAGATCTTGGTGATTGTTGTAAGTATAGTTAGATCTTCGTGATCTTTTCTAGTAGTGTTAGTTTGGTGTGATTATAGTAGTGGCTTGGTGAAGTAGTGGTGTGAAGAAAACTAAGGTGTGAAGAAGTTGTGTAGTCGTGATCAAGTCGTGAAGTCAAGTTGTGTAGTGAAGTTGTGAAGTTGTAGTAGATTGGTTCTAGCTAATATTAGAACTCGACATCTAGCTTAGTGTCGGAAATCAAGATAAGCAAAAGTTGTGTAAGGTTTTCTCCGTCATAAGGGAGCTTGTTGACATAGTGAAGAAAACTCTCGAGTTAGGTGCTCGAGGAGTGGAGTAGGGCGAAGAGGTGCTTCGTTACCGAACCACTATAAATCCTCGCGTTGTGGTTTGATTGTTCTTACTCTTATCTCTTGTCTTACATTATTTTTTCATACTATCCTATTGATTGTTTAGATAAGTATATTGTTCATATTGTGCAAGTGTTGAATTCACATAAAGTCGAATCTAGAATTTTTATAAACACTTTAAAACCTTAAACCAAAAAGTGGTAAACTATTCAACCCCCCTTCTAGTTTTCCACAATTGGTATCAAGAGCCACGTCAAACAAGATTTTTAAAATAAATTGTATTTTAAAACTTGAATCGATCTATGGAATCGGAAAAATATTTAGAAGGGCAATCTATGCAAAGACCACCACTATTTGAAAGTGATGGATTTATTTATTGGAAAAATAGATTCGAAACTTATGTGAAGTCAAAAGATCTAGATCTTTGGCATGTTATTACCGATGGTGATTTTCCTCCTATTCAAAATAATCCCGAAACTAAAAAGGATGAAGTTGTACCTTTTCATAAACAAAACGATGATCTTAAAAAGAAACTTGCAAAAAATAATGAAGCTAAAATGGTAATTTATAATGCTTTGCCACGAAAAGAATACGAAAGAATTTTTATGTGTCAAACCGCAAAAGAAATTTGGGATACTTTGTTAATCACTCATCAAGGTAATAATCAAGTCAAAGCTAACAAAATAGATCTTCTTGTTCAACAATATGAACAATTTATGATTCCGGAAGAGGAGTCAATAGATAATGCATTTGCTAAATTTAACACTATTATTACTAGTCTAAAAGCACTTGATGAAGGTTTTTCTAGCAAGAATTGTGTTAGGAAATTTCTTAGGGCATTACATCCAAAATGGCGCGCAAAAGTCACGGCGATTGAAGAATCAAAGAATCTAACAACCTTACCTCTTGACGAACTTATTGGAAACTTGAAAGTTTATGAAGAAGTAATAAAGAAAGATTTCAAAACGGTCAAAGGCAAGAAAGAACAAAGTAGATCTCTTGCATTAAAGGTGAAAAAGGAAGTAAGTGATGAAGATAGCTCAAGCTCCGATAGTGAAGACGAAGAGTATGCTATGGCCGTAAAGGAATTCAAGAAATTCTTCAAGAGACGAGGAAGATTTGTAAGACAACCACGAGGCGATAGAAAAACATTCTAAAGAAGTAGAAATGATGGTTATGGTAAAAGTGAAAGAAAATGTTTTAGATGTGGTGATCAAATCACCTCATTGGAGAATGTTCAAAGCGCCCAAAGAACAACGATCAAAGAGCATTTATTGGAGGAGCATGGAGCGACAATGGAGAAGATGAAGTGGAAAAGACTAAAGATGAACTGGGTCTTGTAGCTCAAGCGCCCGATGAAATATGCTTAGGAATAAACTTGGAACCCGATGAGTAGAATGAAAGCTAGGGATGCTCAAAACACCTGGACGGTAATCAAAGTGTTTCTTCATACAAAGCGGAAGGAAACATAATTTTTGGGAGCAAATGAGTGGTAAAAGCATAGGCAAATGTTAAGATTTTCAAGACTCCCTAATAATTAAAAATGTTGAGCACGTAGATAACTTAACATATAACTTGCTTAGTGTAGGTAAAATATGTAATAATAAATGCAAAGTAATATTTACCAAACACGATAGCGAAATAATCAAAGACGAAAAGGTTATAGGTAAGGTAATTGGGAAATGAGGAATATATGTAATGAAACTAGGAAATAAACCAGAAGACAAAATATGCCTTAAAACATTAGATGAAAACTCCACACTATGGCATATGAGATTAGGTCACGCTAATATGCAACTAATTCAATCATTAGCATCTAAAGAATTAGTTAGAAATCTACCCAAACTTAAATACGACCGACATTTTTGTGATGCTTGCAAAATTGGAAAGTAATCTCATGCAAGTCACAAGGCTAAAAATATAGTTTCTACAACTAGATGCTTAGAACTACTTCACATGGATTTGCTTGGCCTTTCCGCCATACGAAACTATGGAGGGAATCGTTATACCTTAGTAATCATAGATGATTATTCTCGATTCACATGAACTAGATTTTTAGCAAATAAAACCGAAGCCTTCGAAAAATTTGAAATATTTAGCAAAATGATCCAAAACAAATTAGGATGTTCCATTTGTATCAATTAGAACGGATCATGGTCGGGAATTTGATAATGAAGTACATTACGAAACTATTGTGAATTTTTTAATTAGCGATATCTACGTAATTTTTTCCGCTCCTCGCTATCTCCACTATTCTAATTGGGTAGTAGAAAGAAAAAATCACCTCTACAAAGAAATGAGTAGCACGAAAAATTGATAGAATCAAACCCAAACTCAAAACCAAAATTTATACTTATAAACAATACTAAAATTCCTATTGCAAGTGATGATGAGGTAAAACGTTTTTACAAACCTTCCTTAAAACCCGGAGTCGGATTTACTAAACCCACAATGAGGTCTAAAACACCTCCTCCGAGAAGAAAAGAAAACTCTCATCCTCGTTCCAAAACACCTCAACCTAGGAGAGACCAAGGTAGACCAAATTACTCTAACACTAATCACACAATGTGGAATCATCCACACCAACCAAGCTTTACTCAATGTGGAAGATGTTCACCGTGCATATGTTCGAATCAAATGCAAAACATGTTCGGAAACAATAACTTCGGACCCATGAAACGATGGGGACCAAATGGCTAAATCATCATATCTTCCGAGGTTAATCATCTACAAGCATCCTTTGGCTTTCGTCAAACAAATTGAAGAACTCATATAGGATTTCCATAAATCCTCATCCTTAAAGCTTGCTACCTTGAAGATTTTAAAGTAATTTCTCTTGAAGGCTAAGGTACGTCTCACTCTCTAATTATGTAAATTATAGATTGGTATATGATATACTTAGTATTAGTGATAGATAGGAAATATGGTAGTCACTAGAAATGCCATTTGTTGGTTTTCTAGTTTTTAAAAGAATTTGTTCATTAGGAACCATTCTTTCACATGGATTATCTATGAACCACTATAAAATGGAAATCTTCTATGGCCACGAACTCACATAGACGAAGAAAAATGAGTTAGTGGATAATAATTAACATAGAAGTAGGATTAGTTTTGCATCGGAAAAGTCTTAAACCACTATGGATGAAACAAACTCCCTTCCAAATGATCATCACCAACACATCATCTTCCTCATCATACACTAACCATTATCAACCTCCATGGCTTCACCAAAAGCTTCCATTTCCAAACCATCAAAGAAACCAAAATTCACCATCATACCACCAAAACAACTCTTCATTGACTTGACAAATGAAGACACTATAACCCCATCACCCAAGCTTCATGAATCATCTCCTAGTGCTCCCAATGCACCCTCTAAAACTCCATCCACCAAAGACACCTCATCCTCTTCAATTGACTACACACTCTTAACTAAAAAGAAAGACTTCAACCTCATTATTGTCCAAATATATGTTAATGACATTATATTCGGATCAACTTGTCAAGAAATGTGTGATGACTTTGCCAAGATCATGCATGATGAGTTTGAAATGAGTATGATGGGGGAACTAAATTTTTTCTTAGGATTACAAATAAAACAATTAGATGATGAAATATTTTTTAATCAATCAAAATATATTAAGGAAATGCTTAAGAAATTTGGACTAGAAGACTCTAAGCCAATGAAAACCCCTATGTCTACGGAAACCAAACTCACGAGAGACGAAGACGGTGAGTCCGTAGATAATACCAAATATAGAGGCATGATAGGTAGTTTATTATACTTAACGGCAAGTAGACCCGATATCATGTTTAGTGTTTGCCTTTGTGTACGCTTTCCAGAGGATCCTAAAACCTCTCACCTAGAAGCGGTTAAACGTATCTTTTGATACATTAAAGGCACTACGCATTTAGGATTATGGTATCCTAAGGGATCCGACATAGAAACAATAGTGTATGCTATAACAACCCATAATTTTCCAGTATTTCATCAATTTAATATCTACTTACTATGTTAATTACTACTTTTTCACGGGAATAAATTTTTCGTTTCATTCCATTCCATTATGTAACATAGTTTACATTTCCAAAGTAAACGAGCTCACGCAACCTACCTATGTCAATCCTATCTTCATATATGTCAAGAAAACATCATAACATGTCAAGTCAATATCATAATATCATTTTTACAAAGTACATTACTCATATAATGTACCATTCGCAACGTTATATCAAAACAGGCTTTAAACCGTTATCGTATACCTCTAAACCCTAATTCCATGAAGAGTTAATATCTAAAGTGAATGTACAAGCTACTAAAGCATATTTACAAGTAATATAACATCTCATTTGAAATATAAACTCCCTCCAAGTCAAAGTACAAGTCTTTAAAAGTACAATGTACAAATCATAAAGCATGACATCCAAAATAGCCGTTTTACCTCCGTTTTCATTCTAATTTCTTCACCACCACCTTTGTACAAGTTACTACACTCAATATACAATGTATAAACCCTAATTATTCTACTCATAAACTTTCATACATATTTTTACACTCAAAACCCTAATTCAAAACCCTAAACCCTAAAACTGAGCTAGTTTCTAAACCATGACCCGTTTCTTCATTTTTATCCATTGTAAACCTAAACCAATACTCAAATAAGTTGTAATAACTTAATTTACAACATTATCAATCATATTCCATCATCATTTCACCATTTTAACAACAATGTACAAGCAATAAAACTAGAAAACCCTAAATGGAACATTCGACCCGTTTACTCGTTTTCACCTATTTTAAATCCAAACCACCTATGAATTCTTGCTAATAACTCTTAATATGAGTCTTGTGAACATATATTCATCATTTAATTATCAATATACACGAATTAGAAGATTAAAAACCCTAATGAACCTATATGTGCCCTAAAATGACCTGCGACCTTGTTAACTCATTTTCGACCCATTTTAACCCAAATCACTTATCAAACCTTGATTATAATCCTTAATACAAACCTTAAGATCAATGGTTGCTATATCAATTTCTTGGTTCCTTATGAGGCCACATCCACTACCATTGGTTCCTTAAGGCAGGCCACGGCTTAGTTTAACCCCAAAACAATTCACCTTTTGCCTAGCCTACTACCATAGACCTCCATATAACCTCCTAGATCCTCAACATCAGGCTAGATCAGAAACCATGCAACCCTAATCACTTC
Organism: Tanacetum coccineum; assembly: GCA_026074375.1. Taxonomy (NCBI): domain Eukaryota; kingdom Viridiplantae; phylum Streptophyta; class Magnoliopsida; order Asterales; family Asteraceae; genus Tanacetum; species Tanacetum coccineum. The sequence goes on from BQNB010167036.1 coordinate 10,474, forward strand.
ACCTTGTTCACCAAGACTCATTCTAGGCTATAAATAGAGCTCTCAACCACCACTATTCTAACTCACCCCCCCAATTCCTACTCTTTTAATCCCATCATAGCAGAAATCCTTTGCTCAAAGAAGTTCCTAAGAAGGTCCTAAGAAGTATCAAGATCAGAAGTGAAGCAAAAGAAACCAAGAAAAGAAGCCCCAAAGTCATTATTCTAGGCGTACGAAGCTAAAAGTCCCGATTTCGATCCGTTTCCAAGATATAAGCTCAAAACCAGGTTCCATAAGCTTACAATCTATTTTCATACCCTTATAATGTTCATATGATCATACTTAAACTCTTGTTAAAAGCTTTGAACTAAAAAACATATGTGTTTTACCTTTTTGATCCAAACCGAGCTCATGAAACCCCTAATTTCATGTTTTTTACTTAATCTATACATAAAACTGTAAACTATGTTTTTAATCTATCCTATAGTTATCATAACATTATAATAAGTACTTTATAAGGTTTTGAAAGAATTTGAGCTTAAAACCTGCACGTTTTCATTTTGAAACCCTAAGTTGGCCCGTTTCGATTTTTAGCTTAATGAATCATTATTTTGAACTTTTTTAATGTTAAATCTTCATATTTGAGCTTATATTAATAAGCTTTAACCTGTAAATTACTTTTCGTATTGAAAAATATCATTATTATGGATTTTGGACTTGTTTTGCAAATCATTTTTATGCAAGGGGTATATATTGTAACTTTTGAAAACTTATAAGTACAAGGACTATTTTTGCCATATTTCTAAACTTATAACTATAGGGGTCTATTATGTCACTTTCCAAAGTGCAAGGTTTACTTTGTACATCTTTTAAACTAGAAGGACCAAACTTGTAAAAGTGCAAACTCTAAGGGTATATTTTGCCATTTTTCATTCTTAAAGGTCTAAAATGTAACATTTTGAAAGTTATAAAAATTATTTTCAAAATTTTAAAGACATAACTTAATTAACGCTTGACGTTTGCTTATCTTCTGCATGTTATCAAGCAAACGCTTTTTAATTAACCAATTATATCGTATCAACAATACTATGGGAGCTTCGTATTAATGAGTTTCTTTGTAATACGTTCTGATGTGTTGTTGAGTTTACGATTTATAGTGCCCCTAGCTCCTTAAACGTTTACTGAATGACCTTCTGAATTATGATTGGCCTGACGGTGTTACAATACTCCATATTATTCAATCAAAGATGATATTTCATTAGAATGTAAAACATATTCAATCAATCTAAGACTTGACTATATTACCCTGGTTGCATGTGACGATAGCCGTTACATTCATTCCTTATAACTTGCTATCACCTCATATTTCACCTATCCATGTTAAGGTGAGTTCATAGCCTCGCATTTCAATATTTCAAATGTTTTATAAACCCGCGAGGGGGATACATGCTATAAAACCATGAATGCAGTTATTTTTGGATGATTATCTGGATTTATTCATTTGACTAAGTTACTAATTTTGCCTTTACGTCCCAATATCATGAACAGTTATTTACTCTACGGATTCCCGTGACGAGCGAATGTTGTGAATAGTTCTCTTTGGGTTGGGACTCCCGTTGGTGTACCCTTGTTATACTGGGACACAATTGCCTCACACCATTAGATTATTACTGCGGGTGTTTTGGCAAACGGCCACCGTTAGCTATAACGTCATCAAATATTCCCAAGGCTTTCAGATTCGGATTCATGAGCTAATGGCAATAATAAATTATGTTTTCAATACTGGGTGTATATCAACGTAACCCAAATATCGCATTTGCATTCAAATTATATTACTTAAACCTATGGATTTCACTCAACCTTTGTGTTGACTTTTTAGCATGTTTTATCTCAGGTAACTAATGGCACGGAGTGGCGAGGACATGAAGATGGAAAAACCGTTATCATTCAAACTTTATTGTATAGATTTTGGGAACCTCTCGTTTGTAAAAACTCTGAAGAAATAATGAATGATAACTTATTTTCAAAAACGACTCTTTTTGATTCGTTTTCTATGATTATGACTGTTGTACCTTGAAGTAATACCCCAGATTAGCTTCCGCTGCTATATGTAAAAATGGGGGTGTTACAGATTTGGTATCAAGAGCCAACGTTATAGAGAACAAGGTTAAAACCTTAACTATAACTACTTTTCTTTTTCCATCCAAGAAAGTCCTCCGTGCCGCTATATCTCCCGGAATGGTATGTAAAGTTACATAACTATTATATTACTAAATAAATAACTTATGTTATTTACTGCTGGGTTGTTAAGCAGAACGATGTCTTCCCCCGACCATCCTACTGCCAATTTGGAGGATGCCTTTTCTTCCAATTTCCCAAACTATGTTCCCCCGGCTTCTCCGGATTATGTCCCGGCCTCTCCAGGGAAAACTTACTCTAGTGCTTCCAATTTATTTGGAATTGTTCCACTAGCTTCACCGACCCTTTCGTTATTTCCCGATGATCCTTACATGAAGGTTTTACAAGCTTTCTATACTGAAAAATCACCAATCCCGCCTCCAATTATCATACCTCCTAAACCTCAAGAATTCTTTCTTCCAAAAGGACTTCTTTCACCAACAAAATCATCTTCTTCTACCCCGTTCCAACCTCAAACTTTTGAGATTGGCGAAAGCTCTCAAAAGTCAACTATCGAGCGTCATGAAGAACAAATCCTGGATATCTTAAATAGCTTAGATGCAATCCCCATCGAACGTATCGAGCATATTGAAAATGGAATCGAAGGCCTCGGAAAAGGAACTGTAATCATTCAACGAGATTTTGATGCTCTGGAAGCCGAACTTTAGCAAGCTCATACTCAGATTTCCAAACTCTAGAAAAAGCAAATATGATGCAACCATAAAATTTCTCTAGCCTGCTATAGGATTGCTGAATTAGGAGAAGTTATCAACGACATGGAAACTCGTCACCAAGCAGACATAGAAAATCTCATAAACTCTATCACCGAACTCCAGAACCGCATGGAATAATCATCCAGTTTCTAGTTTAAATTTTAGTTTTTTTAGCTTTAACCTAGCCACGGGATGTGTGGTATAAATAAAAACACTTGTTAAATCTTAACTATGTATAGTACTAAGGCAAGTTGTTCTTAAATACAAAGGCAATCCCGTTATCTACCTTGTTGTTTCTTACCACTTTATTCGTCTCATCATTATTCATCATTCATTTATCCATCTTACATTCATCATCATACCATAACCTTTAGATATCACCATTGGTAAAAACGCTTAAATAAAGCATTATTCTTTAAGCATTTCAAGGATAAGCAATTCTCTTTAATCATTTTAAAGAAGAACAAGCATTATACTTGTGATATCATTCTTATTACGTGTTATCTTTTGTTGGTAGAATGCCTCCAAAAAGAACATCAACAATGGAAGCACCGGCTATGACTCAAGATGCCATTAGAAATTTAGTTGCTGATAGTGTCACCTTGGCTCTAGAAGCTCAAATCCCGACAGGAACACCGGTCATACTGGAACTCCTGTAGTGAAAACGGGAAACTACAAAGAGTTCATTAGCTGTCAACCTTTCTA
>BQNB010167037.1:0-14048 GCA_026074375.1 Tanacetum coccineum
ATGCTTTTGGACTGAAAAATAAAACAAGAGTATCACTTTTGGACTAAAACCAAAACGTTTTTGAATTTTGAACCAAAAGTAAAAAAACGCACCAAACCACAAGGACCAAAAATGTACTTTACTCTAATTTTAAAGTTATATCTTTCTATTCCACCAGGTAATTAATGAGGGCTGGATAAACTCTCGTCCCACTTGATGTGTAACGGTCTTTTGAATATAGTCATGTCTTCATATACGTAAACCACCACTATACGAACAAAATCCGGCTATATCTGGCCAACCCGGTTAAACCCGGCTATATCCGGTCAGACCGGGATATATCCGGCAAGACCCGGTTTAATCCGGCCAAGACCCGGTCAGACCCAGATATATCCGGCCAAGACCCGGTCAGACACGGCTTAATCCAGCCAAGACCCGGTCAGACCCGGCTTAATCCGGCCAAGACCCGGACAGACACGGTTAATCCGGCCAAGACCCTGTCAGACCCGTCCAAGACCCGGTTGAATCCGGCCAAGACCCGGTCAGACCCAAATATATCCAGCCAAGACCCGGTCAGACCCGACTTAATCAGGCCAAGACCCGCTCATACCCGGCTTAATCAGGCCAAGACCCGGTCAGACCCAGATATATCTGATTAAATCCGGCCAAGGCGCTTTTAGACCCGACTATATCTGGATATATCCGGTTAAGACACGGCTATATCAGGTTAAATCCCACCAAGATCCGGTTAGACCCGGCTATATGTGCAATATTTTAGTTAGAGGGTAGGTGACTTATGGAGTCAGTTTCTTTAAAACATAAATAATGTACCATAGGCATCAGCAACCAAGTCGTGATTCAACACGATAGCCAAATGGTTCCCACCAAGAGACCTAGGAGTGTCAAGAGTCCTAATCATGCGTGCAAGAGAACTAAGCCTGAATAGCTCAGCATATGTATTCACGCTCGGTTTTGGCTTCAATAGCTCAAGATTGTATAATGTTGACATTACATAAGACTTGAAAAGCTCGACTAGCTTGCTTGCATTTCTAGTCGCAACGACCACACACATCTGAAGCTAGTTGAAATGCAATAGCCGAATGATACATGATATCATGAAAGTTCACCATTTCAACCGTCTTAATCAGCAACTGTTTCGCCTTCTTCTCTGTGCATCCTCCTGGTGCGAAACGAGATCTACCTTTATCAATATCGGAATTCGGAAGTTTTCACAATGAAGCGAAATAGAAGTCTAATCTACCAAAACTTTATTTGCACTTTATGAAGTTTACATGCAATTTAAAACTCAAGGTAAACTATCACTACGATTGTCTGTCGGAAACAAACAAGTGGAATGAGAATACAACTCAAGTGGCTTATCAAAAAATAATCAAGAATCATCATCATTGAATGAGATCTAACTGAGGCTACAAAAGAGTCGAGCCAAGCAGTCGCAGAACTTGAACATTTTCATTCAAGGGACCAAAATGTGATACTTTTACTCACGGGCAAACATATATTATATGTTGGCCATTATACTATATAAACTAGGATCGTAGCTGGGATTTATTATTTAGCCTACTAGCCAAGACTTGTAGAAAGAACAAAAATATGAAGCCTGTTATGCAAGGAGGATATTTAGTGAACAAAAGTAACCAAAAAACATTATTTAACAAACATAGGTTACTACTTTTTAATAACCTGGTCTTTAATCTTTGGCCCTTCTTTGCTACCAATATGTAAATCCTCCGTTTTTGAGGTAACTCTAAGTGCAGAAGCTTGTTTTGTTGGGCCATTTGCAACGGGGCTGGTGTTGTCTTTTGAACTAAGGGGACCCATCACCGTTTGCCATATTCTTAAAGTTCCATCTTCGAAACCAGATCCGTATGATTCACCTCCAGGTGAGAATCTCACACAATGGACTAGACCATGCTGACCTTTGTTGCATGCTACAAATATAATCATCAAAGACTAACTTAAGGGGTCAAAATGAGAATGTTCCATGATAGAATGAGGCAGAACACAGTTTTTCGATACAAGTCTAAATAGGCTAGTTCGGGTTAGGTCCACCACCGATATCTTATTATTCTGTTAAAAATTATATGGGTAAACTGCAAGTCAGTGTACTATAGTTTTCACCTTGTAATATAACAACCGTCTTTACTCACTTCAACACTTGTCACGGGTGATTTTGTTTCCGGTGTATGAACAATTTTGCCACTTCTAACATCATATAGCCCGCCATTGATCATTTTCAACTAACAATTTTTATTATTTTGAGTTATTCCGGGCCAACTTTATTACTTAACTTTTACATTAACCTATAATAAACTGAGAGCATAAACTATTAATAGGTTGCCCAAATTTATATGTGATTCTAAACACCATTTTCACATAAAAACTAAGACATAAAACGATATTCCTCACTTGGGCATGCACTACACAAAAACCTAAGGTGGTGTTTGGTTTACAGGTATGGGAATGAAGGAATGGCTTTCCTAATTCCTAACACAAGTGTTTTGTTTTTGAAAACGAACATCAATGCCAAAAATCTATGCATACTAGAAACGCACCAAGAGGGAGGGTTTACAAAATCATTCACACTCCATAATCACATCAGACCTATGCCCATAGTGATTCCTAGTTACCAACCTAACGTCCACAAAGCCTGTCATGGTCTATTATATATAAACACGATAAAGGATACCAGAACATCACATAGTTTGCCAATTTCAACTGTCTTGACAGAATTTGGAGAGTTCTCAACCTTCCTTGGAGGTGCATCTGGTCGATGTAAATCAAATATGCGTAGTATTTTCTCAGAACCGCCACTCAGGAGAAGTTTTATATCTTGTGGTTTTGTAGAAAAAGTTTTGCTTAGATCATTTATGAGAACGTAACAAGAATGCGACTTTTCATCAACGTCTGCATGTTGATAAAACAGGCAACAAATTCGAGGCCAAAGATGAACTCAAAAGATATATGCATGCGTGCAGGACCCAAAAAGTATCATTATTGCGAGTAAGAAAAAGTTAATGATAAACAAAATTTAGCCTGCTATCAACAGGCAGTTATCTTTCATCAATATATGCTGATGAAATACGTGTTGGGTATTTATTTTCAAAACAAATTAGTCATGTGGGTTAAATCTTAGGAAGGAAAAGAGAGTTTTGTTGTGTTTGGTCTTTATCCATGAAATGGTGATTAGTGACAGTTTTTCTATCACAAAACCGTCGCTAATGAACCATCACAATGTAAAGACATACCTAATCGTTTTGGTGACGATTATATCTGTCAAAAAGGTATCACTATGCCAATCATCCCGACTGTTCCTGTTGAAATAAATTAGCGACGGTTTTTTCTGTCGCTAAGTCGTCGCTAAACCGTCGCTAATCGCACCTTTTTGTCAACCATTGTGACTGTTTGAATGGTCACGAGGCTGCCTATATATAGTGGCAATAATCTAGCATTTTTTTCATCTAAAACATATACAAACCCTCTCTTTTAGTATACCCGATTGCTATAAATAATAGTGATATAGAATTATTATTTATAGTGTCTTGAAATCCTTGATAACTCGGTTGTTCATCCGGATTATCACCACTTCGTGTAGTGTTGATAATTGCTACATACGTTGTTTCATTGTATCTTGGGAGGCAATTCGTCAGTAACCCGAAACACGATTGTTTGAAAGAACGGTGGGGGCGAAATTGTTTAAGGACAGAGAGAACTCGCCTTGAAGTAATAAGTAGTAGTACAAATCTACTATTGTAAAACCATCTTAATCAAACCCCGTAACTAACAATCTTAAAGCAATTTTCGAATCAAGATGGCGTCCAAGAACTTGATGCAAATGTCAACCGACATTGTGAAGTTGGACCGTTTTGATGGAGGATTTTCAAATGGTGGCAGAATGATGTGTATCGATCACCCAAACGAGTACATGACTTCTATTCCTTCTTTTTATATTGGATCATGATACATGCATAAAACATAAATTACATGACCCATATGTGACATGATTAACTGGCAAGTTATGTGTTTAATCTGATAGATTAAAGCTACATGTATAGTAATTAAGGATATGTTAATCAATGAAATATACATGTTTTGTTAATATATATACACCAAAATTATGAATTGACATGCTTGCATGAATTTGAATGATGATTAAATTCAAATTATGCATATGGGATATAAAAGGATATACACATATGTTAAGTTTACATGATGAATTTGAAATTGTTATCAATTTGTCGATAAATATAGATTTATGGCCTGGGTGCATGCGTCTATTTTTCACGCAAAGAAAATCTAAGCTCATAAATTGAAAACGAAAATTCTAGCATTTGAACCATGTTCGGTATATTTAATACAGTAATAAAACCGATGCATTAATTGACTTAATTGGTAAGTATATTCTTAATAATTTAGTTCTTTCATAGTTATTTGGTTATAATATGCATTTTTAGTGAAATTGCAAGTTCAATAATTGCTTTACTGAAAATTATTGACATGCAAAAATATTTTCCTAGAAATAGTATATGCATGATAATACAATGACATGTACTAGACCTGATATTGCTTATGTCGTAGGAAGATTAGGTAGGCATATTAGTAGTCCTGGCAAGGAACATTGGGATGCTATAAATCGAGTGTTTAAATACTTGAAACAAACCATGGATTATGGTTTGGAATACAGCGGAGATCCATCAGTATTAGAAGGTTATACTGATGCAAGTTGGATAACTGATCAAGCAGACTACGCATCCACGAGCGAATGGATTTTCACTCTTGGTGGGGGTGCAGGGTCCTGGGGATCAAAGAAACAGAGTTGTTAACATACTCTACCATGACAGCAGAGTTTGTGGCATTGGCGTCATGCTGCAAAGAAGTGGAATGGCTACGGAACTTGTTAATAAACATACCCTTATGGCCGAAACCTATGTCGCCAATCTCTGTGCATTGTGATAGTCAATCTACACTATAAAGAGCCTACAATCAAGTGTACAATGGTAAGTCCAGACACATTGAACTTAAACACAAACGAGTCAATCAGTTGATAAATGATGGGGTGATCACCGTTAGTTTTTTACGATCTAGTAAGAACTTAGCAGGTCCTTTCACAAAAGGACTACCAAGAAAACTGATTGAAAGTACTTCGCAAGGGATGGGACTCAAGCCCATGTACAAGTAGTCACCCATGATGGAACCTTGTCTTGACGCTTGGTTATTTACCAAGTCTCTTGAAAAGTAAAAGTACATCATCCGAACGTGACTGATGTTCTACGAAATTTAAAAATTACCATCCCAGGGGTTAGTGAAACTTGGAACCGTAATGTAGTTAAAGGTTGAACAAGAATTCTTAATGGACTTATAACAAAAATTGTATTGGATTGTTTTAAGTTACGGGAACAATCTTGATAAGGTCCACCTATCTGAATGTGGAAGTGAGGCCACTTCCTATGAGTTCAAGGGCTTGACATTAAAGAATTCTAAGAAACTAAGATAAGACCCATGGCCAGTTAAAGGGTCGGCATACAAATGGACTGAATGAACGAGAGGAAGGATATTCGTGAAGCGTTTTTGTTTAACATATAAAGGAAGATGGTTCAATGACTTTGGTTCAACCACTCTAATCCTAGTTAAACTTGAGCGCTTTCACTACGTAAAGATTCAAGGTGTAATATTCCATCTTTACTTATGCATAACACCCTTGGGGATTTCTGAATCGGGTTAGGTCTTATGTGTCTTTCAAAACCTATGTTTATTTTGAAAATGATAGGGGATTGTTGGGTATTTATTTTCAAAACAAATGAGTCATGTGGGTTAAATCTTAGGAAGGAAAAGAGAGTTTTGTTGTGTTTGGTCTTTATCCACGAAATGGTGATTAGTGACAGTTTTTCTGTCACAAAACCGTCGCTAATGAACCATCACAATGTAAAGACACACCTAATCGTTTTGGTGACGATTATATCTGTCAAAAAGGTGTCACTATGCCAACCATCGCGACTGTTCCTGTTGAAATAAATTAGCGACGGTTTTTTCTGTCGCTAAGTCGTCGCTAAACCGTCGCTAATCACACCTTTTTGTCAACCATTGTGACTGTTTGAATGGTCACGAGGCTGCCTATATATAGTGGCAATAATCCAGCGTTTTTGTCATCCAAAACACACGAAAAACACATACAAACCCTCTCTTTTAGTATACCCGATTGCTATAAATAATAGTGCTATAGAATTATTATTTATAGTGTCTTGAAATCCTCGATAACTCGGTAGTTCATCCGGATTATCACCACTTCGTGTAGTGTTGATAATTGCTACATACGTTGCTTCATTGTATCTTGGGAGGCAATTCGTCGGTAACCCGAAACATGATTGTTCAAAAGAACGGTGGGGCGAAATTGCTTTTAAGGATAGAGAGAACTCGCCTTGAAGTAATAAGTAGTAGTACAAATTCACTGTCGTAAAACCATCTTAATCAAACCCCGTAACTAACAATACGATATAAGACTTGCTACAAAGAAAGACAAATATGTATTTACCTCTGAAAAGGAGCATGCTTTAACGATATGTTTGTGGTCAAAAGAGTGCAGTACGTACCCGGTTAATTAATGCATCCCAGAATTTCATGTAAACTAAAAAAGGGTTATGTTAGTCATAAAAAGAAGTAAACTCAACATGGCAAGATGGGTTGTATAGGTAACGGGTTGATACAGGTCAACGAAGACAGGTAAGTTGTGTTACTATAAACATCGTATTCTAATTTATAGTTATACAAGACGATAAAAGAAAATTGCATGCATTTAGGCTGCCTACAATCCATTTGTTTTTAATAAAACACAATCCAAATCGACCAATTCATAAGCGAATGATTAAAACTGCCTCCGTCACTTAAAATCAACGGGTGCAAATTGAACGGATGCTAATCAAGCAGAAATAATGAAAAAATGTTTACATACGCAGAGAATCAGCAGCTGATGCGGATGCGGATGCAAAGGCAGATTGTCCCAAAATTCCTAATAGGTTTAAGTTAGGCTGTGATGGGTACAATGCATAATCAAGCCTGATAGCAAGAATTAACTTCTAAGCCCACATTATTACTGCATGCCGGTGTCTTATGCCCAGCACACAAAATGGCTACATAATTAACCGAAGATAAGATACTAGTATTAGGTTATGGAAATGCCAAACCGACTAGACTGGTATGATTCATTTATTTGCGACTCCAATATGCATCTCACTTGAGCATCAAGAAACAAGTGTAGAATGGAATACAACAAAACCAGCTGACATATAGTTGAAAAATGAAAACATAATGGTCATTTCTAAAGATGAAAGATAAGTTCATACTATTTTAGAGAATTAGCTAAAAATAAGCCTGAATCCATAGAAATAAAGCATACGCTTGCTAGTACTGATTTGGAAGTATCCATCAGGCGTAATGGGACTATAAAACAAAATAACAAATCGACAACATACGGGTCGAGAATGTCCATGCATGACATACTAATGCTCCCACCACTTTCTTCATACTATCCATTTTAATTTACACACAAACAAATTTATAATAAAATCTTTAACGTGAAAAGAAAAATGTATGATTTTATAGAAATGGATTAAAAATCTTGGATAAAATTGGTGTCATTTATATGTCGTAAAACTTTGGCTTTTTTCTTTTCTATGTGATTGCGGTCCTTTATGTTATACTGCATTGTCACTTAACAACCCTTTGGTTTAAGATGAATATTGTTAGGGTGTACTATGAGACTACGTAACTCTATTTGACATAACTCAATTATAGTACTGTATCTTTTATCAGTTGACATAAGTCTGTTTGTCTCTCCAAATATCCTAGCTTTTCTTTCTTGCCATGCAAAATAAATTGCAGCACCACATACTAGCCTTCTTAAAACACTCCAAAGGTTATTACCGATATGTAACCGAGAGAATTCCATAACAATGTTATTCCGATATACAATTCTTGCAAAGTCTTCCATATTTCATCGTATATATATTGAGAAAATAGATGCTCATAAGAGCCATTGCACATTTGCACTGCCCACACAATGCACATTTCAATACTTTATTTGGCTTCCATTTCTTGATCTTGTCTTGGGTTAACAGCCTTTCTTGCATTGGCATCCAGAAAACAGAAGAGTGTTTTGGGATACATTGAGTGAACCATACTAATGATTTTCATACAACCTTCGATCTGTCAACTCACATATCTTTCCAAACGTTTCTTAGAGAGTACTTTGTTTGCTTGCCTTCATTTGTCACCCACACTGTTGATGTAAATGAAACATGAAACACATACAAACTAAAATTGTTGATTCACACGAATACTATGAGCAATTCTTCTAACTATCGCTGCTCAAAATTAGACTTTTCATATATTGCAGAACTGATTATTTTATCATCACATAGATACAACTATTAAACGGGCATAAAAAGTCAAAAATGGGCCCAAAAGACAAACGGGCTGAACACTAGCCCAAAAACAAAGTCCAACAAAATGAGAAGAAACATAAAAACATAAATAACTCATAAAATAACCAAACTGATATGCTAGTACCATCATCAATTTCATACCATACATGATCCTTACCGTGTTTCTCAAACCCAATAATGTTTTCCAAATACTACTTAAGTTGTTCTCAATAGGTATATCCCACATGTTTCCCCATTTCAATTTTTTCACATTAATCCACTTTACCCAATTAGTATCTTTTTTAGCATCTACATTCCATTAGTGCACTACATTTAATTCTTATATAGTTATAGAAAAACATATTTACAAAATACATATATCAAAATCATCATTTTATAGTCATAAATACAATATTTATTGCATGTAACTCTATTCAATGTCTAAATACTTTGTATAAGTATGTATTTACAAAAACCGAAAAAGAAAAAAGTTATTAGTAGTGACTTGCAAAAAGTTATTAGGAAAAAGACAATTTTTTTACCACTTGATGTTTCGTTTTTTATTTCTTTTAGTTCTTTTGACTTATCAAAATTTATATTTTCTGTTTTGTATTTTCAATTATGTAGTTTTATAATAAAAACTAAATTACATAAAAAAAAGGTGTCACTATCCATTTAAAGGATTTGTATAACCTAAGCTAGTTTATAATCAATAATATTTACACTACATTTAATTATTATATAGTTATGAAAAATGTATTTAGTAAATATACTTATACTCCATTTAATTGTTGTATATTTATAAAAAAACATATTTACAAAATATATTATAATCATTATTTGATAGCCATAAATACCACATTTGTTTCATATACCTTAATTTTTTGTCTAAGCTATTTTGGCACCTAGCTTATCTAGACTTATAAGAGTGAGCTTTTAAAATAAGTTAACTTATAAAAATAATTTTATTTGTTACACAAAGTTATTGAAGCTTTTATAAGCCACAAGCTTCTATAAAACCAAACCCATTAAAATGGTTTATGGGAGCTTATATTAATAAAATTACTTAAATATCTTTTAAAATATAATGGGTTATCAAAATTTAAATTGATGAACTTTTATGCGATTTTACATTAATAAGTTTAACTATAACTAATTCGTCAAACGAATTTATTAAAATATAAGCTTCATGTTCCGGCTTGTTATATAAGCTTCAGCCCCACCCTAGCTCCCTTAGATACTCAGTATCAAAGTTTCAAAAATTGTGAATCGGTATTCGGAAGGTCGACCTCCTTTTAGTTAATCGGATTGGCATTTCTGACAAGTTATGGGTATTTTCAGCAAGTTTTTTGGTATTTCTGACAATATTTAAAAAAAACCTGTAATAAATACAAATAGTTGAAATAAGTGATTAAAACAAGTTTACTGTGACTTTTTAAGTATTTCTGACAAGATTTGAAAGGGATTAATACACAAAAATGTTACTAAAGTTTGCCAAAATGTTAACCTAAGTTACTAAAGTTTTTTTCGTTACAAAGAGGTTACTCATGTATACGGGTTTATTGTATGGGTTACTGAACCTTTTAAAAAGTCACACTCGCGTTACTCCCATGAGAGGCTACCAGTTGATAACCAGTTTTACTTGTGTCACACCCCCAAATTTCACTGCAGCGGAAGATTGGATTTGGGATTGTGACTTCATGGCGTGAAGAGGACTTGATACGAGAGATAGACCTCTACATGCCAACATACCAATGCAGGCTCCTTATATTCCGTAAGATGGAACACCTGAGAAAAACATTGCTAAAGTGTCAACATAAAGTTGGTGAGTTCATAGGTTTTGTTGTTTGATAATAGTGATGAACCACAAGATTTATAACCATAGCATAAATACAGTTATCGTATATATCACAATGAAAAGTATTTTACTATTGTCTAAGCTCATGACACAGAAGGCTTTAAAACAATACCAATCATAGATAAGCCCATGCAATTCCAACCGCGACTCCTAACTGACTACAAATGAAACTGTGTTTGCTTCACTAATGTCAGTCCAATACAAATAGGGAATGTCAAAACCTGATAGATCTTCCATAACATTCGCAGCTTACGATAATTAACGTTTCATGATAACTTTATGGGCAATATAGATATGGGGTTTGATAGGGACTTTAAGACAATAGTAATTCAGTAAATGTACGATGTGTTCAACTGTTAAAATAAGCAATATTCTCACCCTAAAAGATGATTAAACCAGTAAAGTAGGGGTTATGAAAACTCACCTTGTCGGTTAATCGTCTGGAGTTGATAATGGATCAATGTACGTCAAATAGTGACTCAGTCAAACACAAAGTAATTAGACAAAGTCTGAGTTATACATTCCAAATCTTAATGTAATGAAATGAAATTCTACAAAGATGAATCATAAAAGGGCATTGTCTTTTATGTGATTACGTTTTATGTTTTCAAAATGTTGGTTAAACCGTTGGCTCTAGGGACGACCTTACAGTTATAAGTATCTTATACCGGAATTTACACTATCACGCGTCGTAACTTATATTTACAAGTCCATGTGATTTACGTCTAGAGAAAATGTAAACATTATTTGTAAGTTACTAAGTTTATATATTTTTCCTAGTGCGTTTATTTATTTATATCGTAGTTGTTAATTTATTTGTGAAATCATCAGTTTTATTCATCACGATTCGCTCGACTCGTTCAATTACTTATTAAAGATTATTAATTTACAACTAATACTCTTAAGTTTCAAAATAGCGGATTTTAGTTCCTCTATTTTCTAAATTAAGTGATATATATAACATATACACTTTTATATTTTAAATTCTTTTACTCTTATAACTTTTCATGTAAAAAAAACCCGAATAAGCTTTAAAAATATTTTTAGTGGTAAATAAGTTTTATAAACCGTGATAAGCTTAGTTACCTATTTAAAACTCGGTTTCGTTGTTACCAGTTTTAAGTCATCAAACAAAAATGTTATTTAGATTTCTTACTTATTGGTGTAAATATTAGCTCGTTAAAGAGTTTACCCAAACAATTGGGTTTGACTGGGATGACTTAATAACTTGAAATCATGCAAGCGTTAATATTTCTTTACATCTACATTAAATAAAGTAACTCACATGCAAATTGTAGAATGTATTCATATGCATTATTTCTATACAATTTACAATAATTACATGGCCTACACTCATGTTTTCTTTCTGTTTTCTGCCATTCCCAACAGTGGGTTAATAACCACTGTTGTAGTCTTATCCTTTCACCCACGCACCCTTTTAATGTTTCTAGTTAATCATTAATCCCGTATGGTTCTACTTCTATAGGGTTGGTCACGATATGGATGAAGGTCAGAACTAATGAGTGTGGCTTGTATTTTCACAGCTCCCAATGCTCAACACGGCAATGGCTTGCTGTGAAACTACTGTTTTGACAGGGAAGCTGCCCATTGCATCGTGCTTGAACATAAAATGGGGGTAGTCCCATTGGTCATGTTTTACGAGGCTTAGGGCGTGAACCAATCAGAGCTGTATTGCTCGACTTTCATTAGAATCTGTGGCGCACCAACAACGAGTAAATGACTCGTTGTAGTTTATTTGGTGACATTTGGTCACGCCTTTATTACACATCGAGGTCACGACATGAGAACTCTACAAAATTTCACTGTGTAATTTAGTGCACATTAGTCCCAAGTGAGCCAACAAGATAATTACGTGTATGTTTGTAAAACTTGCCTAAGAAAGTTTCCCTTGGTTCGTTACTTGACCTTAGGAACGATGTTGTTTCTTACTAGTTTTGCCATACGTCTTTATTTTTGGCATGGCACGCCCCAAGTTTTGGGCAAGCATACATACGAACCATGGCATGGGTTATTTGTTGATTACTAGCCATGCTAATCGAGGTTGTTTCGTTAGTTAGCAGACTAGATGTGTCTTGGTTTTTGTTGTTGTTAAATCTACAAAATAAATGAAATAACCTAACACGAAGTAACTCACCGAGTCAAGGTTTGTCAAGGGCGATGAGAAAAGTGGTGGTGGATGAAGGGAGTCGACCTCCTTGGCTTCTACCCGTTCCAACCCGAAGCCTCAAGTTACATTCCAATGAAAACCCAAATCGAACCTCACTTATTCACTACTTGCTTGTGAATGATTTGTGCTAAGTGAAAAGTGCATGGCATCCTATTTATACTAGTAATCGTTTCCTTATTCTTGATACCTTTCAAATTGTATGAAAGTTGGCATTATTTTCATTCACTGTTGGTGTATATGATATTATTGGTTATAATTGATTGATTTCTAAAACGTTAAAGACTCTACACTATTGTCTGAACAAACAGGACGTAGCAAGTGAAGAAATTTTTGAAAGAATATAAGGTGTGGGGCATTATGTGTAAGACATGAAATGATAGTGTTTGTTTGAATTTCTTCTCTGATTGTCGTAGCCATACATTTAAGTATTAAAGTTTGAAATTAATAGTAAAGGTGAAATGGTCCTATTAGAGGATGTAAATAATGGCTTCATTTATGGTTTTTATTTATGAAGTTGGACGGGTTATGGGGGGTGGGGGGTGTGTTTTATGGGGGGGGGGGGGGGGGGGGGGGGGGGGGGGGGGGGGAGTTTTTTTTATTTTTTTTTTTTGTGGTGGGGGGGGGGGGGGGGGGGGGGGGGGGGGGGGGGGGGGGGGGGGTTGGGGGGGGGGGGGGTGTTTTTTACAAATAATATAGGTATACGACTTTGTTTTGTCGGGCGCGGAAAATATTATTTTTATCGCTTAGTGTTTTTCTAAAATACCCCTTTTTGCTTCATAAGCAAAATGATGATTTATACTCGCTATTTAAAATTCTCAATAACGTAAAATATTGCATGTCGCTCGAAGGATAACTTTTTATTGGAAAGTAACGGAAATTTTGGGAATTGCTTGTGACACGTGCTCTTGTGTAAAGTGATAAGGAGCTCTAAATTTTTCTAAGGTGTTAGATTCGCCCCATGTTATGCGATTTTGTCCCGAAATCAAGACGTTTGTAATAGATTGTGGATTTGTGAACGATTAAGGGTATTGGTTCTTGAACTGGTCCTTACGTATCCCTAATTGATTGTGTCTTCATTGGGACGAGCCGATACGACAAAATGTTGGGAATATATCCATTGAAGTAAATGAAAAGATCTTAAATTATTTCCCTTTCCCCCTTTTGTCTCATAAATACCACCTCATTCCTATTAAATTTTCAAACTTAAATCCTACTACTAAATACTTCAAATGGCCTGTGCGCTTCCTCATACTAATTCCGAAGTTGAAGCCTTGGTGCAAAGATTAATTAACGAAGATAAAGGTCGTCAGGATGTGCTTTTGAATTTGGCTTTTCAGTTTGAAGATTCATGCGCCGTCAGGGACGATCTTAGAAAAGCTTATGAGAAATGCAATGACATTTCTTAAGAGAGCCGTGCTTTGATTTGCACTCTTTTAAAAGAAAGTTCTGAAAAGGATCGCAAGCTGTATCTTTATATGCATGGAAAGACGGCACAAGTAGGGAAATAAATGGAGACTAAGTCGGCTTGGTTTTAGGAAAATACTCCAGCCGTACACATGGAGGTATAGGTTGCTCGTCATCATAGACT
>BQNB010167038.1:0-14048 GCA_026074375.1 Tanacetum coccineum
AATAATATGTATTTTAATATTACATAGATATATAACGTCTAAGTAAAAATATATATTTTATATATATATATATATATATATATATATATATATATATATTGTTCGTCACTTAATTTAAATTCTCGTATCTCACTTTACCATGTACGTTTTTTGTATTTACTAAGTATAGTGATTTATGAAAATTTCGTCATGACCCGTTCGCGTTTACACATTTTTCCAAAGTCTTAGACTTTATTTAAAACCATTTTCAATCCACTTTTCATAATTACAAATTATACATCATCAAATCCATTATTATTTGCAACGTCCAACGTTTAAAAATAATTAAATGTAACGCATCTAAATCGTATACTATTAAATAAGCTATTCGCGAACTTATCCAATAAGCTACACCGTAGCTTTACGCCTTGGTGTTTTGTATTTATGTTGGGCCTTGACCCGTTAAGTCCGAAACTGTAGTTTTACTTATCCATTTAATCCGATAAGCAAAGCATTAAGCAATAAACACGTGACCTAAAAATAAGCTATCAATAAGCTCACAATAAGCCAAGTATAATAATCCGAACCATATAAGCTCAAAAATAAACTCATGGTGTTGGGTCTTGTATGTGGGACGCGGCTATAAGCCCTAATAAAGTATATTCGAGCTTATTTATTAAGTCGAATAAGTTTATCGTTTGTCCTTTCAAAATAAGCTAAACAAATATTTCTTCTTTCTTTTCTAGTTTGGCCGAACCAAATATAAGTCCTAATAAGCTCAAGATAATCAAAATAAGCTTTTCCAAAAGCTTATTACAATAAGCCAAATAAAATAAGCTATAGCATACTATTTTTATTACACGAAAATAACCACAATCACAAAACTAAGATTTTCTTATATTTCTTTATATATTTTTCAAACCATATATACACCCTTTTAGGGTTTATGTAGTTTTAAAATCTTGTTTTCACAAAATAAGTTGTACAACTAGCATGTATGCATCAAGATGATAAGAAAAGTACAAGTTATTTAAGAATTTGAAGACTTACAAAGTTGGAAGGTTTTTAGAAGGAAGAATGAGATTAGAACAACCCAAATGTTGTTTAATTAATACCCGGATGATACAAATGATCAAACCTTCAATAAATCTTCAAGTGTTTTTGATCAAAGATGAAAAATTATGAAATTGTGTGTGTTTCTTGGGTGGTTCGAACAAAAGAAGGCAAAGAAGAAGAGAGAAAACTAAATTTTTAGTGTGTGTGTTATGAATAAGAAAATGGAAGCAACAAGATATAAATAATACAAAGTTTACTTCACACACTAAGTGTGTGTTGTGTGTGTGTCGTGTACAAGAGACAAGGGAAGAGAGGGGACCAATTTGATCCTCCAATCAAATTCAAGTTAGAGCTAAACATGTGATCAAGGCTTGTCTTATTGATTTTGAATTCAAACTTGCTCACCAAGGTGCATGGGGTGTTTGTTTGTGCCGAACAAGACAAAGGGGAGGGGGGACCAACTAATTTTCTTCATTTTATTTTGCTAGTGCTTCCCACTTGATTTAATTTCCAAGTCTTGCATGCATAAGCTTATGTTATAAGTAAACCACGATTTACGCAAGTAACGAAACGAATAATGGTATCATCAAAAATTATGAAATTTTAAATATTGCCATAAAATGTAAAAACGTGGCTATTGCCAAAATACTACAACGTTAGGCATTCCGGTTCGTTCCCGGAGACGGTTCTCAGAGAAAAGCAGGAATACGTCCTGGTTATACCCAAAAGCTAAACAAAACTTTAAAAATTCAAATTGCTAAACGGAAACGGCTAACTTATTGGACGGAAATTCTAGGGGTGTCACATTCTTTCCCCGTTAGAAGAGCTTTGTCCCCAAAGCTCATGATGTGGTATCTGCCACCGGTGAATAATTCGAGAAAAGATGTGGGTACTTCTTTTGCATTTGGTCTTCACGCTCCCAGGTGAACTCAGGACCTCTCCTGTAGTTCCAGCGTACCTTAACGATTAGAATACGACTCTGCTTTAGATGTTTGACCTCACGGTCCATGATTTCGACAGGTTCTTCGACGAAGTGTAGTTTGTTAGCCTCAAAATATTGAGTCGAACAATGGAAGTTCGTTCATTATATTAGGTCTCGGTCACTTAATTAATTATACGTTGTAATAGGCTAGAAGGGTAAACGGGCTCTTAAATGTAATCTAACCGGTCACGTGTATCGGGCGAAAGCCCAAGTAATCCCGAGCCCGGCCCGTAGAAATACCAAGGCATGAAAGTCTCTTGGTATTAAGTATAAATACCCATCTCCAAGTATGGAGAGGGTGTTGATTCTCATTTTTATTTTCTCATTTGTAAGAATTCAACCAACTTTATTTTTCTCACTTTATTTCTCTCTCTAACTTCTCTCTACAATTCTTCCATATCTTCTCATCTTATTTTTCTTGTTTTCAATAATGAAGTGAGTGAGCTGGACTTTCTCCAACTTTAGCCAGCAGATAGGTGATGACACTTGCGCTCATTTAATGCTCATATACGGAGCAGCTTAATACTGGTATGGTAACTGGTGTTATACGGAAAAATCTACCAATGGTAGTGTCTGTCCACTAACCTTTTCTAAGTCGAGTACCAGGTACGTAACATGTCCTACAACGTCTGCTTGGTCCTCTCACTCTGACCATCGGTCTATGGGTGGTAAGCGGTGCTCATATCTAATCGAGTACCTAATGCTTTATTTAGAGACTTCCAAAAAATTGAAGTAAATTTCCCATCACGATCAAAAATGAACAAAATTGGCACTCCATGCCTTGAGACTACTTCCTTCAAGTATTGTCTCGTCAACTTCTCTAACGTATCATCCTCTCGCATAGGCAAGAAATGTGCAGACTTAGTGAGACGATCAACGATTACACATATCGTATCTTGATCAGTTGCCGTATTTGGCAATTTAGTCACAAAGTCCATTGTTATATTCTCCCATTTCCATTGTGGGATCTCTGGTTGAACCAACAAACCAGATGGGTTTCTGATACTATTATCTTATCTTTATCAAATGTTAAACACTTGCTGACATAGGTTGCCAATTTCTTTGCTTTCTATGTTGGCCTATATAGCTTTTTAAGGTCTTGGTACATCTGTCTGATCCAGGATGGAATGGAATACTTTAGGACTTTTATGGGATTCATGCATTATTAAGCTCTCAATCTCCAAAACACGAAAATCAACTGTTGATTGTTCAAACATAACGTTCCGTGAGCACGAGGTTCTAGCTTGTTAATCATGCCATGCAAATCTTCATTGATGAAGTTCTCTTCTTTTCTATCTTCCGATTGAGCACTCAAAATCTGCTTAGGAAGGTCCAAACTAATAGTCATAACTAAGGCTCGAACTCGTAGTGGCTTAATTCTCTCCTTTCGACTTAGGGCATCAGCCACCACGTTCGCCTTCCTTGGATGATATCGAATCTTACAGTCGTAGTCGCTCAACAACTCTAACCATCGTCGTTGTCTCATGTTTAACTCTTTCTGATCGAGAATGTGTTGTAGACTCTTATGATCAGTAAACACAACGCACTTTGTACCATACAGATAGTGTCTCTACATCTTTAAGGCAAACACTACTGCACCAAGCTCTAGGTCGTGTGTAGTATAGTTCTTCTCATAAACCCTGAGTTGCGGGATGCGTAAGCTATGACCTTCTCCCTTTGCATCAAAACTGCGCTTAACCCTTTATGCGAAGCATCATAGTATACTACGAAGTTCCCACTTCCCTCAGGTAAAGCCAATATCGGCGCACTACACAATTTCTGCTTCAACAACTGAAATGCAGCTTCTGCCTTTTGTATTTGCTTATTTAGAGTTAGTTTAACTTATTTGTCTTGCCTTAAGCTTATTTGAGCCTCTTTATGTCTTAGTGTTAAAGTTAAGTGTTTTTTACCATTTCTAGCTTTTATTTTTGTTCCAGCTTATTTTCTTTGCTTATTTTTATGTGCATTTGCTTACTTAGTTTTCAGCATCAAATCATCTCCTTGTATGATATTCAAACACCAATCATCAATCGTCTTTCGATTTTCCATTCTAGCTGTTGGGACATAACGACCTGGGGAACACTCTATATGCTTCCGGTTTCATCTGCTCTCGCGTGATTTGATCTCATTGTGTATTTATACATGTTTGTATTTGTTTACATATTTGAGGGGTGAGTTCGCGCGAGTCAAATTTTGGCGCCGCTGCCGGGGAGGCTTCAAAAGATTATCGCTACGTATTGACAATTTGTGTTTAAATCTGTGAATATTTTCTTCTACAAAAATATAAAAAGTACAATATATTTTTCAGTGTTTCTTTATTATGTATAATTATCATCTAAAAACAAAAGAAAAGCCCAAAAATTATAAAAACATTTTCCATAAAAGAATAATAAAATTCACAAATTGGTAAAAATACCAAAAATATAATATTCTCAATAGAGGTATTATCATAATAACTTCCGGTGAACTTGTTGGTTCCCAACTCGAACAAAAGATTTAAAACTTGCCATTTGTGTCTCTTACAACGTACGGCTCACCTTGAAAAGTTAAACAAGCTAAAAAGTGGGTATAAGGAGGGTTGTTCCTTGGAACTACGACCCGAAAGGAGAAATAAGCTTCGCGCTATTCCTACTCCTCCGCTCACCTGTGCGTTTATCATTTTAAGAGCTACCGTGAAGTAAGTAGATTATTTGGTTTAAGTTGTCTTATCTCATTGTCCGGTAAAATACATTGTGAATAAATCATTGAAAAACTAAAAAAATTAGTGTAAATTTTCTTTTTATATTTCTATTTTGTGCATGCGCACTCGTTCTCAAGCCCGTAAACGTCGAGAAACCAAGAACATCCTCCCATAAGTACGATGGCTGATAATCGTACTATGGCGCAACTGCTCGAAGCACCCACCGAGGGGTACGAGGGTATTTTGCGATAGTTATTCCGGAAATCACCGCGAATAACTTTGAGATCAAGCATGGTCTTCTGAATCTTGTCCAAAACAAGCAATTTTTTGGAAATGATAAAGAAGACCCACATGCTCACGTCCGTTATTTCAACAAGATCACTTCTACGATGAAGATTCCACTTACAAATAGTGGTTAAATTATGCTTTTCCCGTTTTCTCTCGAAGGGCAGGCACGGATATTGGCTGTAAAAAAGAAACCTCTCGGTCGATTGAAACCATGGATGTTTTGTTACGAAAATTAATTAACAAATTTTCCCTCCCTCTAAACGGACAAATCTCAGAAATGAAATCACGAGTTTTCAGCAAAAATTTGATGAGACGTTTTATGAGGATGGATCGGTTTCAATGATCTTTTAAGGGGGGGAAATGCCCTCTTCATGGGTTTTCAGAATTGCATCAAACTCGAAACATTCTATATGCCCACTAAACTCAAGTTGATCAAGATTCATTGAACTCTGCTGCTAGGTGGTCAACTTCTAGACAACAATGCCCGAGAATGTTTAAAATCATCAGAGCAAGTCTAAGGTACGTATCAAGAAAACAAAGTAATGTAGCTAAAATGAGTACAAGCTCTTCCACCCCAGCTAGTTCAAATCTGATGTTGCTGAACTCAAAGAACATATACATGGTTCGTGGATTAATTCTCGACAGAAAGAACCAATCCCCAGCTTCCGCCCGTATAAATAAGCGGTTGAAACAATAGTTGTGTAACTTGTGGGGGAGGTCACTTTTATCACAACTGATCCAGACTTAATAGCACATTTACATGTCAAATATCCAAGAGTATGTGTCCCAGGCCGCCGCAGCCAATTTCAACCAAGCTAATTCTGGTTATCGACATCCAATGGTCTCAAATCAAATTAGACCTCCTGGTTTTCCTCCCATTCAGAATCCTCAAATTTCAATCGAGGAAATAACTTCAATCAAAACAGAGGAAAACAATTTCAAACATGGTCAGATTTATCGATCCTGTCAATAAAACCAGTAGCTCATCAAGGACTGTACTCAGACACAACGGTGTTGTCAAAAAACAGTTTTTGAAAGATATTTTGTAAAAGCCAATGATGCATGTGAGAAACATGCAGAACCAAAGGTCAAACTCCAACCCATAAAGGCAAATTTGACTGACATGCTTTCATAAATTTGTTACTATGCTATACAGCTTCTACTTCCGGTTCTGGAACTCTTCTAGGTAACACTCTGTTACCAACCCAAAGGAAGATTTTAAAAGGTATCATACCGATGTGTGTGTCACCATCCAAGGACCGAAGCAGTTAAATCATGATGCGAGGTGACAAGGACACAATGCCTACTCTAATAACGGATAGCACCAAAGACGTCCATCCTCTGTATTCAAATTCAGGTCTCGTAATCCAAATCCTGAGCCTAATGTTGCTCTGTTGTTACTCCTATCCTAAAAGATCTATTCCATTTCCACAATGAAAGAAATGATGAAAGGCAAGGAAAAAGCTAACGACCAAATCAAGAAATTCTATGAAATCTTTAGAGATTTAGTTTCGAGATTAGCTTTTACCGATGCCTTGTTTATGTCATGCTATTTGCTCTCGACTTTAATATCCTTAATTGGAAAACAAAAGAAAAATGTGGAATGGCAAGAACTCTTTGAATGAGAATGTTCAGCGGTCATCCTCACAAGTTACCAATGACGAAAATTGGAGAGCCTGGCCGATTCTGATTCCATGTGAATTTTCGGGGTGGTTTTTTTGGTTACTACATGCAACGCATTGGCCGATCTTGGTGGCGAGATTAAATCTATGCCTTATTCTATATGGAATGTCTATCTTCTTCCTGAATTGACCCCCGACCTGCATGACACTAGAACAAGACTGACCCGTTTCGATCACTAAATCCGGAACGGTATCGCTGACAGATGTCTTTGTTAAATTGTGGCGAAGAAATTTCAATTTTCCTCAGCTGACTTCGTGGTTGTTGATTTTGAACCAGGACCCCCGAGTACCTTTAATTCTCGGGCGATGTTTCTTGAAAACCAGTCATGCTTTGATAGATGTTTATGAAGGTGAGATTACCCTTCGTGTTGGCAAGGAGGCCATCACATTCAATCTGGGACCAAACTTCAAAGATACACAGCTGATTACAACCATTATGACGGTAAACATAATCGACGTCATTGATATGGTTCGTGTTGGTTTTCTTAAGAGGTCCTAGGATTTTCAAACGTGTATCGCGAGTGGCAATCCCACTCAATATTTGAGCCTATTATTTCTACTTGTTCTCCAAAATCTCACCTCCTTTTGGGGACAGTGGTATCTTCCTTTTATTTGATGAAGCAGATTCGTTTCTAGCTCTAGAAGATGGATCCAACATTCATCTGTGAAGTGATCCCAACTTTTTCAGGCTCTGAGGGGACATCTGCTTTAGAAGAAATTTGAACAGTGATACCACCACCCCCCTCCCAATCAAGACAATATCTGCCTGGAGTTAGGAAGAACTCAAATCTGTGAAGCTTAAAAACCATTGAATCTTCCGTTAATGACTCCCGAGGTTGAAACTCCAAGGAATGCCACCCATCTGAATCGCTATTTTTAGAAGATGACGACAAGTTGCCTGTCTAATTGCTAAAGGACTTAAAACGATGAGGAAAAAGGCAGCTCTTCTCAAGGTTCTAAGTCCCAAAGCGAGCCATCGCTTGGATAAACTCTCGATATATAAGGGTGTTAACCAGAATTTTTTATCACAAAATTCTAATGGAAGAGGACTCGAACCATCTGTGCAAAGTCCAGAGAAGGGGTAAACCAAAAATCCATGACGTTATCAAGAGGAAGGTTGAAAAAACTTCCCTTGACGCTTAGATTGATTTAACCATCTCTGACAGCCCTTGGGTATGCCCGGTACACTGTGTACCTAGAAAGGAGAATACCGTCATCAACATATGATGAGAATGAACTAATTCCTACTCGATTGTCACGGATGACGTCGTATGTATTGACTACAGAAAACTTAATGAGCACCCGAAAAGACCACTGTCCCCATTGCCCTTATGGACAAATGCTCGAACAAGACTGGCAGGAAACCACATACTACTGTTTTCCTAGATGGCTTCTCGGGATTATGTTCAGGGTCCAATTGACCCAAAAGATCAAGAAAAGGACAACCTTTACTTGCCATACGGAACTTTTCGCTATCGTCGCAGTGCCTTTAGGCTACTGCCAATGCTCCGGGTACATTCCAACGATGTATGATGGCAATCTTCACGATATGATTAAAAAACGTTGGAAGTTTTATCGGATGACTTTTCGGTCTTCGGGAAACTCTTTCTTACGTGCCTATCCCATTGGAAAAAATGTTTGAAGGCGGTGTGGAAGACACCAATTTGTCTTTGAACTGGGAGAAGAGCCATTGTTGGTGATGGAAGGGATTGTTCTCGGACACAAAATTTCTAAGTCGGGACTTGAGGTTGATAGAGCTAAGTCGAAGTAATAGCTAAACTCCCTCATCCGACTACTGTCAAAGGTGTCCGTAGTTTCCTTGGGCACGCCGGTTTTTACCGACGATTCATTCAGGACTTCTCAAAAATTGCCCGTCCTATGACTCATTTGCTTGAAAAAGAGACTCCCTTTTTCTTCTCTGAAGATGTATCGATTCCTTTAATACACTCAAAAGAAAATTGACTGAGGCTCCGATCTTAATTGCTCCGAATGGACTTGCCCTGTGAATTAATGTGCGATGCTAGCGAGACTTCGCATTGGGGCAGTCATCGGGCAAAGAAAAAACAAGTATTTCAAACCTATACACTTTATGCTAGCAAGACTATTGAACGGAGGCTTCTTAACTCACTACTACTACTACCGAAAAGACATTACTTGCCGTTGTATATGCCTTTGCGAAATTCCGATCTATCTTGTTTGTCCAAAAGCATAGTTATACTGACCATTCTGCCATCATAGTATCTCTTTGCCAAGCAGGATGCTAAGGCAAGACTCATGCGGTGGATCCTATTTGCTGCATGAATTCGTATTGAATTTCGAGACAAAAAAGGGAGCTGTGAATCTCGCCGCGCATCATCTGTCCAGACTTGAAAACCCTCCTCAAGACAAATTCGAGAAGAAAGAAATCAATGAAGCATTTCCTATCGAAACTCTTGGTTCTGTTGCTCTTCAAGATCAAAGTACCCCATGGTTTGCAGATTTTGCAAACTACCATGCGGGGAAATTCGTTATCAAGGGAATGACATACATAACTAAAAAAAATAAATTCTTCAAGGATCGTCAAACATTATTTCTGGGCTGATCCCTTCTGTTTAAGATCTTGTGCTGATCAGGTGGTAAGACCGTTGTGTTTCTTGGGCATGAAGCTTTAGACATTCTCAAAGCTTGCCACAGTGGACCTACTGGGGACACTATGGTGCCAATTTACACAGCAAGAAAGTCTTCGATTCACGGATTTTATTGGCCCCACATCTACAAAGATGACCATGACTTTGTCTCCGTTGTGACATTGTCAACGTCAAAGGAAAAATCAGGCAACGTGATGAGATTGCCACAAAACTCCATCAAGTTTGCGATATCTTTGACATCTGGGGCATTGACTTTTATGGGCCGTTCCCGTACTTCAGAGGGAACAAGTACATACTCGTGGCTGTTGACTACTTGTCAAAATGGTTGACAGCCAAGCGCTCCCCACAAATGATGCCCGAGTTAGTTGTTTCTTGCAAATTTTTAAAAACTTTATCTTTTCTCGATTTGGTTGCCCCACGAGTATCATATATTGATCGCGGAACACACTTTTTGCAATGACCTGTTTACAAAGGTCATGCTTAAGAAGGAGTCACTATCGTTTCTCTCCACCGCATATTCACACATACAATCTTGTGGGGCAAGTTGAGGTGTCAAATCGTGGGTTTTAAAGGTATTCTTAAGTGAACCAGTGGGAGAACATGTGCCTCCTGGTCGGACAAACTAGATGATGCTCTATGGGCCTTCCGCACAGCTTACAAAACACCCATCGGGTGCATATAAGCTTGTGTATGGAAAGGCATGTCATCTTCCGATCGAGTTAGAGCACAAAGCCTACTGGGCCCTCAAGCATACAAATTTTGATGTTCAAAACTTGCGGGTGATCACAGGACGTTCAACTGAATGAAAACCTAATCATGAACTTCGGGATAAGCCTACGTAAAACTTTTATCTATAAAGAGGAAAACCAAGAGGGTCCATGATGCTAAGACATAAAAAAACGCGTTTTCAACGTTTGGTGATCGAGAGTCCCTCCTATTGAACTCTAAGATTAATATTTTCTCAGGAAAGCTTGAAACTCTGATGGTATAGGACCATTCACTATCACACATAAAGTTTTCCGTTATCGGCACCATCGAGTTATATCAAAACTCTGGGCCAAATTTCAAGTGAATGGTCATCGTTTAAAAGCATACTTTGGTGGGGACGTCACCACAATGGTAGTCCCGACTCCAAACATTTCCCAAATGTCCAATCAAATTCAGGTGAGGGTCAAGCATAGCGACCGTTTAACAGGAGCTTCGTGGGAGGCACCCCTATGCTTATCGTGTATTGTTAGAAATAAATAAGTGTTTTCTTTGATTGTGTGAAGGTTCTGCTTTTTCCATTACCCGTGTTTCGTGTTTGTGTTGTAATTGTCCAGGTTTAGCCCGGCATTGTGGAAGAACTCTCGTGCTTGTCTTTTTATCAAGGTTTACAATCCTCAGCTTCATTTTGGGAATCAAGTATCCTAATCTATCGGACTAACGTTTTATCTTTTGGCCACCTTACTAAACGGCCTATAGATTTACATAGGTAAGCCCCTCCTTTCAAAAACATCGAGACGATGTTAATTCTAGTATGGGGGGGGATCTTCGATTTGATTTTGCTCTGCAGCTCGTTGTTATCATGTAATTCCGTTTTTTTACACCAAATATTTTGCAAAAATACCAAAAATGAAAAAATTTAAAAAAATCTTCAAAATAAATTAAGTGTTTTGTCACGTTTCGAACTTTCCTAATGGGTAGAATAAGAAATAATTTTGACCTCGATCGGGCATGTTGAGCCTAGCTAGTTCCTCAATTGGTCAGGCTAAGCTTTTCACGAGGTGAAGACAAGAACTGATAGAGTTAAATCTAGTTTATGTGCTAAGCAAGATTTTTCTAAAGCTTATACGAGTAACTTGTGGCTTTTTCTTCAACTAGCTTATAATCCACCTAATCATACGTGCTCATTTCAATTCAACTAAGTCAATCAATGTTTTTAGAAAAAGCTTCAAAATTTGTAACTTGATTTCTTTAAAGCGACGTTTTTTCTGTTCTTAGTAAATTAAAAGTTAAAAATGCCAAAGTAAGTTGAATGAAATATGAATGCAAAAATGCATCTTATGATATTGAAATTATGCCAATCAAGCATTCATTTAAGTTATTGGAGCAATGTAAAAAGATGTGTCGTGTGATATCCCATCCGCCTAACCACGAGGTGGGGTTCAAAACTAAGACGTATTTACTTCTAGGGATTTGGTGTTGTTTGATATCTCACCAGGAAGCAAGGTATAGGCAGGGTTTTCAAAAAAAACTTAAAAAAACATAACTTTAAAAGGACATCATAATCCTTAGCCATACTTAGGAAGAAGTGTTGATGTGATTTCCACTACGCTAGCAACGGGCGTGGGTTTTTAAACTAAGAACCAATCCGGTGTCGGTTGTGATATCCTACCAGGGGAGCGAGCCTAGGGTAGGTGTTCAAACTAAGCAACGCATTCCTAGCTTTAAGAACTTATGATTATGATGATAAAGATGTTGCAAAAAGTTCTGCAGTTAAAATTTCGTTCTTTAAAATCAAGTTACAAGGTCTTTGAGTCGTGATTCATCTTGAATTACGACTATGAAAATAAGTTGACCTATGGTTGAGTTGAATTGAGTGCACACATTTAAATCATATATCCATGTTGGGAGTTAAAAGTTCACAAGTCATAAGTATGAGTGCTTAACATTTAGACTTATATTGACAAATGATCTTGTTTAATTGCTTGGTTTGGATCTAGTGAAAAATCGGGGACGATGAATTTATCCGTCTGGACATCCGTAGATTATTCTATGGAAGCTTCTCATTCTATGATCCCAATGTTGATAAAATAAAGGAAGTCGAGCATGTTAGTTAAGAAAAGAAAAAGGAAAATCCAAAAATATTAGGGATAGTTAGTGTATAAATAAAATTTGGTGAAATCGGGACTCGTCGAAGCTATTGATTCTTTAGTTCTCCTTGTCGAACACTTTGCTACTTTTCAAGGTTATTAGTCGGAGGGGATTAGAGATTCTTAGTTTTCTTGAGTATTTACTTCATAACATTGCGTGAGGACACGGCAATACCTTAGTATGGGGGATTTTGGTATGTGCTTAATTACACATACCATTTTCCATTTAAAACGGACTTAAATGACTAAAAACATACCAAAAATACATTGTATTTGTATGTTTGCATTTGTATTGTGCAGGAACGGATATTCAAGAAAAGGAACAAAAAGAAAGCCAAAAGCAAACAAATCCAAGCATGGAGTGGAAAGGGCAAAGTCAAAAGTCAAGCCAAGTAAAGAAAATACAACTTGAGGGGCTAAAACTGCCAAGCCTAAAGTTGTATTACAAAAAAATAAAAGGCAAGGGTCAAAAGTGCAAACCGGGTAGAGATTACATTTAAGTTATAAGACTTTAGGGGACCAATACTGCCTACTTCCCCAAAAGCCTCATTTCCCGCCCAACAAACCCAGGTACAACTTGGATGTCGTCCCATACTTTCTTCCCTGCAAAACCACTTCTCTCCCTAGCCAAAATCATTTCATCCACCCTACTAACCCATCCCAGTTGTATAAAAGCCATGTTGGCAATCCCTCACCTTTCCCAAGTATCTTCAATGGCTGAGATTGCTCTCCAAAGAAGCACAAATAAAATTAAAGGCTGGGATTTGCTTTAGACTTGTCTCACACAACAAGCACACTTTGTTTTTATCTCTACAAAGAAGCACAAGCTGCAAGATGAAGACTTCGGCTATAAATAAGAGCCTTTTGTAAGCCTTTGAGGCAACCAGTTTTAATTTTTAATATAACTTAGTTTATTTTAAGTCATTTACAGCTTTTACTTTCAGTTTTGTAACACTTTCAAGTTTTAATGCAAGTTTGAAGTTTTTAAAGTCAATTTACAATACCAGTGTTAAGTTTCTTAATCATATTGTTTTGTGTTTAAAAAGTTCTCATCACAGCTTACTCATAAGCTGTTTTCATTAAGTAAAAATAAAAGGTTAAGTAGTTAAGAGAAAATCACAAATATCACTCTCAAATATACCACAGCTTATGTTATGGATGATAAGCCAGTTCTGGATGGGCTTATGGACTCTCACTAGCTTGTTTTATACAAGCTAGAGCTTGTAGATTCATTGTTTGACCCTGTTTTGAGCAAGGGTGTTGTAAGTTTTTCTTTTTCTTATTGTTCTTATTTTCTGCAGAACTGTTTTAAGTGCTTATTTTGCTTATTTGCTAGTTGAAAAGTGTTTTGTATTACTTTCTTACTTAGTACTGTTAGTTTACTTGTTAAAACTGTTAGTTATAAGTTAATACTGCTAGTTGACTTTTGGAGCAGTACTAACTTAAAGCTACCAGTACTAACTCCAAGTTAGTACTGCTAGTTCATTTTCTTGGATTTCAAAGGTAGCAGTACTAACTCAGCACTAGCAGTACTAACTACAGTTAATACTGTTAGTTAGAACTGTTAGTACTGGTAGTTCATTCTACCTTATCAGCTTATTATTTCTGATTATTTAAAGATTTCCTTAGCTTTTTAGAGTAGATTAAACCATTTTCCTTTGCTGTTTGCTTATTTAAGTTCGTTTTCCTTTTTAAAGTATTTTTTAATGTATCAGTTTGTAGCTTTTTAGCTTATTTGTCATTTTTAGTTCATTCTAGTTGCTTATTCTTATTACTAAGTGCTTATTAAGGTTAGGTGAACTTCTGTTTTAGCTTGTTTGCTTATTTATTAATTCTTTGAGTCTTGTTTGCCTAACAGTACTAACTCCAAGTTAGTACTCAAGTTAATACTGTTAGTTA